>OMPJ01022579.1:15968-46029 GCA_900312935.1 Carapus acus
AAAGAGGAAGCCTCTCCATCAACGTCCGCCGTCCAGGTAATAAGAGCTTCTCCTGGCCAGCAGACATGTTTGAGAGTCATGGAGGACGTCTCGGTCACGTGTGGGTGGGTCAAGGCCGCAGTCACGTGTGTTTACGTGCTATTTGACGTCTTAGATGTGCTCTAGGGGGGGATGGAACCGGCCCGTTTTACAAGCGGCTCAGGTTTATAGAGGAATTTTCATCCATTTCAGCACACGATGCCCGAGGTAATATGGATGCTTGTGGTGGACATCACGTGGCCGTCTGTACCTACAGGGTTGTTGGTTCAATTCAAGGCCCCTGTTAAAGAAATACTAGAGTACCATTGAGCAAGGCACTCAACCCCAAACTGATCTCTTTGAGAGACTGTCTGTGGGATCAGAGTCACAAAGACTGACAAATTGGTTGACGGTTTGATTGCTGGCTCGTCTGAGTGTGTCTTTGAGCCAAAATTTTAACCCCAAGCTGTTTCATCTCTCCGGAAAGAGACAGCAAGAGGCGGATTTGGAGTCGGAATGGTGGGAGGGAAAAGAGAGTAATAAATTGCTCACTTTGCAAAAATCAACAGGAATTGCCTGAGAGAACGAGGAAAAATCCACATAAGAGACGCAAAAAATGTAAGGCTACATTTACCAACCAGGCTTTTCAACCCGCAGAGAGGTGTTCAAAAGATAGAGAGAGAGAAAAAGAAGACTTCAACAGGCGCCTTGTAGAATGCCCAGTCTCACAAATTCGCAGAAAAATGTTGATTAATTATCTTCAAAATCGGCCGTGGGCGTTGACAGCAACGCGTCCTGCCCTTCTCCTGTCTGCCGTCCTCGGAATGACACAACACTCGCTGCCTCTGTTTGTTTCTCCCCGCCTGTTTTCTCTCTCTTTGTCAGATCGATGTCTTGAAGGGGCGCCTTCGTTCCAGGGCTCCATTCATCCGGCCTCAAAGATTCCGCCGAGGCGCCGGCGACCCGGGACAAAGCTTCCTCTAATTGCGAGAGGCGGCGCTCTCCACCGGGGGAGAAACATCTCGCAGGGTCGGACACTCCTCCAGACTAATTGCCGTTGGACGTATCGGTTAGTTTTTATTGAATTTCATCCACTTTTCCGCGTCGATGTCTGGCGGCAGAGCGTCTAATTTGCACCGTGCGTGCGAAGGGCCTCTTTCGTCTTTCAGCTCGGTTTCAGTCTGCTGTCGCTCATCTATGCTGAGCGGGAGGATAACGGTGCTAGAAATGCACATATCTGCTTGTTTTTATAAGAAAAAAGTGATAGGGGCACATCTGGCTTCAAGACCGTCACACCATGGTAGAAAATAATGGCCGGATTATGGATAGTTGAAGAGGACATTTGCTTCTTATTCAGCAGAGCGAAGAAGCAGCAGCTCTTTGTGACTTTTTTCCCTTTTTTTTTTTTTTAATGTCTGAGCACCGATGGCGATGGCCGTCCAAGAGTACAGAAGCTATTTAAGCCTCGATAACATGGCATTAGAGAATTATAGTGTCAGCTATGGAGAGGTGAAATGTTCTTTTGAACTGCTCAGCTACGTTTAAAAGTGGTTCAGTTGCTGTTAAGTGCTACTTAATTATTTTCCTACCGAATGATGGGTCGGACAGTTAAACTTCAGGGATTGTTGCAGATTCATTAAGTTGCTGTTACAGAGTTTCAGAGAATTGATGTGTCGAATTCAAGAACTTTTCTATAACCACTGAAGACAGTCCTGTTTCAGTTTCACTCATTTCGAATTAGAATTTGTCCTTGTGTGCAGAACGTTTTACGGACTTGGCGGGTAAGATCTCTGGTTTTGACCGGCAGAGGCTCCGTCCATCCACCGGCGTCTGTTCAAGGCGGTAATGTGGATACTTTGCTGGTGGCCTGCAGCTCCAGAATGTTGCTCGCAGCGTAAACAGGAGCGCGGGCCTGTTCTCATTAATGTACTTTATCCAGGCATCTGCCGCCACATATGTCGTCCTAACACCTTGTCAGACTCTCTTGCAGATGCTGTTTTCATTACTGTTCTGTCACCATCAACACCAAATGGCAGCGAAAAGACAAACGCCAAACACAAACAAGGACGAAGCTCTGTTTCCAGCTCTCAGACATATTTCTGTGTGTGTGTGTGTGTGTGTGTGTGGCACTGGAAGAAAGCCCGGGCAGAAAGCATAACACAGGCATGAAGGACAGTCAAAACTAGATATATACACACTTGACATACCGATGTATTAGAATAACAATTAACTGCATCTAGAATACAGAGAAGTTTTGACATTTTGACATAATTTATGACTATTAATACGTTTCCCCTCCTCATTCTCTCGCTCAAGAAAGGTGTTGATGACAACTGCTGTCCAAAAAGAGAGAGAGAAACAGAGAGAGATATAGGTGACTGTCAAATTTAGATTGTCCACAAAAGGGACAGAATAAACATAAATCCTGAAACGTTCCAGCTGCCATCGGCATTCCAAGAGTGAGAAAGCAGGATTAGCATGGCGGACAGAGAAGGCAGGGAGTCAACAGCGCGTGGGGTGGCTGTGCATATGCGGACACCCGGACACACACACTCTTTTTCTCAAGTGTCGAACACAGCCTGACCTGCATGATTCACATTCAGACAAACATCTTGTTTTTGTGCTGCCCTCACAATCACGCATGTGTGGGTTCGCCTCATCATGGAGATGGCGTGTTTTTTTTTTGTTTGTTTGTTTTTTCAAGGGAACTCATAAATAACTTAGTCATACTGGGCCTGAGCTCTGCTCCCATCCAGCTAAATCCACACGTGCATACACACACACACTTTGCATTCTGATGGTGAGGGATAACAACTGAGGACCTGCAGATCAGAGTGCATGCTGGGAAGTGAGTCCTGTCTCCTCTCTGTCTCCACCTTTGTCCACCTCACAAACACTTACTGTCTGACCTCCTGAGGGACAAAGGTTCCTGCATTACCAACACTCGCTCACCACCATTAAACTTCGTTTTTGGTTGGCCGCTTTGATTTTTAGCTGTATTTCTATTTTTGGACAGAGGTGCTGATGAGTTGTTAGTTACTGATGCTTGGGAAAGTCACAGCAAATCATAGAAAAAATAAAATACCAACTCAATAACGTGTAAATAATGTGTTTCTTGTCATTATATATTGAATCAGTACTTACTAGAATGAATTATTTTGAAAAAATGCCGTCATATATTGACCACACACACAGGGTTCAGGAGGATTTTTGACATTGATACTGCCTCTCCAGCTGTGCACCATATTCTGCTGCCCCCCACCACCACCATGTATCCCAAAATACACACACTCACATACACACACTGCATCCCAAACCCAGTCTGAATAAATGTAATTTTTTGCATTCCAAATGAGCGATTACTCATCAAGTAATCAAAACCGTCTTGTGCTAATTATCATAATATCCGACGGAAGCTAATCAAACTCTGAACACTCGCTGGTATCTACGCTGAACTTTGTCTCCATTTCCGCACCCCACCCCCACCCCACCTCCCTCTTCCCTTTTAGGTGTCCATCATTTGTCTTTGCTGTCATCGCCTTTCGGATCGCTCGGATTTAGGGAGTCACGTGACCCGCTTGGAATTCAGATATCGGCATCTGGGCGGAGCCGCGCTCGCCTAACATTAGCATCAAAGTTTTGGGACGAGATTTGTGACGGCTTGTCAGGGAATTGGGGACATGTCAGCGCCGGCGTGTGCGCGTGTGTAGACAGATGATGTCCTCCGTGCCACAGCAAATCACTTTTAATGGAAGGTTTCCCACGCTGGCCCTGCCCACAATCCATTCACTCATTTCCATCCTTTGTCTGTAGTTAGTGATGTGGGATCAGCACTGGACAGCTCCACTCATTCATCCATCCATCCATCCATTCACTGAACTCATTTACTTTTTGCCCACCATCCATCCATGTCTGTCTGTCTATCTATCTATCTGTCATCTATCCAATAAAATCCCTACATTCTCACCACTATCTCTTTTATCATGCATACCCACCTGCTCTGTCGTTGCCCTTTGCATATGGTACAAAAGACCAGAATCCAGCCCACCTCTGGCTCCTAAACCTCTGAGCCATGTTCTGCCTTTGTCCGCCTCTCGCATCCTGAATGATGCTTTTGTTGTGCGTTTGCTGAGTGCTTGTGTATTTGAGTAGCAGCCGTAGCAGGCGGAGGGAGATGCTGCGGCCTCCACACTGCGTAAAGCCACAGCCTGTGTGTGGGAGAGAGGAGCTGCCGTAAAGTCTGTGTTTTATCGTACAGACGCCCGTTCCCTGTTATGGCCTAATCAAACTTTGTGGCAGCGGCAGCCGCAACAGTGGCAGGGCTGCAGCAAGTGGCCCCAGGTTTATGGCCCCGTGGAGGCGCTGTGGCTCTCACTACGGCCCGCCATCATGGAGGTGAGGTGTTATTATTATTATTACTACTACTATTATGCTTTCTGATATTTACTCCATGCTCGGTGGAGAGGAAACAGGGGGTCAGAGCCGCCATGTTGCGACCGCACCTCAGGCAATGACATTATCTTGAGAGTCAGGTTGCGGGCTTGGGGTGCCCAGTGCCCAAGTGCCCTTGAGTAAGAACACACGTTGCACTGACTGCCACCCAGTTACCATCCTGGGGGGCCCTCAAATGAGCAATACAGGTATGGAAAACACAAATCAAAGTCAAGATCTTGTGTCCTGCGTGCAGCATTTGCTTCCATCTAAAGATCAGGAGGAGAATAAGATCCATGCACCTCTTAACACGGCCGCACCTTTGCTGGGATTACACTCCCATTTGATTTCCTGTCCTGTCGGCCATTCCCTCCTTCCCTCTCTTGGCTATCAGGTCACGTATGTAAATGGCGGCGATGGAGGAGGTGATGCTGTTTGCAGCTGGAGCTCAGATCTCATTTCCCATCTCCAAGACAGAAAATCAAGCCACTATTAACCCCATAGTGAACCAGCTATGTCCACTTTACAACTTAATTAACAGAGGTTGGAGGGATCAACGACAATCAATTCCTCCTAAAGCTTCCTGCAAGACCTGCAGGGCAAAGACCCGCACGTACAGTACACACACATACACACACTCGCACACACGGAGCAGACATAGCATTGGGCGAAGTCACACCATAATGTTAGTCTGACGCAACATATCTGAAATTACCTGCAAAATGTTTGCAGTGCTATTTCATATTTTTACCTCTGGTCCAACACAGTCGCTGCATTTAGTTATGTATTGTCACGTCGACCTCACGCCTGAGAGGCAGTGGCGCAGTTTTCTCTGACTCCGGGTAACGTGAAGTGTCGGGACGAGGTTGAAATTACAATTATACCCACGTGTACGTGGATAAATACCAGGCAGGCGCACAAAGCACGGTGGCAGGATCCGGGCAGAACTGGTCCCCGGTCTCCAGTTGGACAGATGTCTGGGAGGTTTGGCATCTCGGCCTCAGACTGGAGGCCCCGAGAGCGTGTGGCATATGGCGCTTGTAAGCAGTCTGCTGGTCAGCTTTTGCTGCCCGTGGCCCTGGATTGGAATAATATGGGGGTGTGAGCGAGGTCTGCCCTCAGAGGAGCCCAGATCCTCCTCCTACAGCCTCATCATCTCACCCAGGGCCAGGAAATGTGGGACTGGACGGCACAGCTCCAGATTACATTTGATTAGACAGGCTGGAACTTTGAGGGAGATAATTATAAATGTGGAAACCACAAAACTGTGTGCAAGCAAGAAACAAAAACAAAAAAGCGTTGACAAACCCATATGTACCATCAGAACTGAACTAAATTTCACAGATTTTTTTTTCCATTACTATATTCATGTTATAAATTTGTAGAAATTATGGTAGAAAATGTTTTTTTTTTATTACTTATTAATCATTTCCTTGTTTTATCCATTTTGGTCTTACCAATTTTTCAGATCTTACCCAGAGCTCATTAAATGAAAAGGCGACATGCCAAAAATGTTTGGGCTATATTTTGCGATGGCCGCTGCGCTATTAGCGAAAGCAAACGTGTCCACATGTTTGCGTTGGTGTTAATTAGCTCGGTGCATTAACGTGTTTGTGTGCTGCACACAACAAACACTAAAGGCATTTGTGTCCATTATCAGTCGCATTGTTTGTGTTTCTGCCCCATCAGAGCCGCTCGCCGTCTAATGTCGGACTGGAGTGCTGTTAGACATGCGTAACAGCTGTCATGGCAGCTGCTGTGACGGCCATGTGCCGTGATTTCACCACTAAAACATGAATGTGCCCTCTTGAATGTGTTTAGTGTCCACACAGTTGCAGGTTGAAAGGCATAAATCAGCTAATTCATGGGAGTTACTCTAAACTGAAAGTATGGCAACACATCTCTGTGGGTTGGGACCTCCTGTTGTGTGGAAAAATGCATATGTAAAAGCATATTTTGTTTTTTTGAATGTACTGTATACACACTTAGAAGGACAAGAAGGGGCAGAAGAAGAAGAAGGACAAGTGGAACGAGAGATAATGAATTGTAAAATGTTTGAAATTCAACTAAAAATACATTAAGATAGTTTAAATGTTATTAAGATGAATCTCCAAAATATAGATGATGATGAAATCCACCATCGGCGGTCTGCCATCGTAATTGCTCCAGCATGGCTCAGGAGACACCGAAATGGCGGCCGAGCCTGCAGGACGTCCTTACCGGTGCTGTCGTCGTAAACCACCGTGACCGTCTTCCACTTGAAGAAGTGGACCAGGTCCAGGATGGCGCGGCTGAGGGAGGAGAAGTCGGGGTAGAGGCTGACGTAGAAGACGTCCCTGTTGTCCGACACTTGGTGCTTCCACTTGGTTTGGATGTGAGGGACGCCCAGAGCGTTGCAGATGGACTGGACCGCGTTGGCCGAGGAACTGTGAGATGGCCCAAAGATGGCGGCCACGCCCAGAGAGAGCTGGTCACAGGCTGGAGGGTAAAATCCACAGGTTATTGTATTTTGTTGTTGCAAAGTATGGACACAATACTGACCACATATTTGCGTATCATGGCATGAGTTGTATTTGACATTTATTTCCACGCTTTTCACATAATGTTGTCTTCGCATGATTCTGGACGAGTGATAAAAGCGTCTTTGCTTCCATCCATCTGCTTCTCATGTTGTGTCGGTTTGGCAATCGCACTAGAATTTAATAAAATAAATAAAGAATCTTGTTCCCAGAAAGCTGAAATCACCAGGGAGTCTGGCGACCTCGGCGAAGTGGACCGCTGGCAGCTGATTTTAATAATTTGAGTTGGCTGCTTAGGAGCGGGGCGAGGCACGTGCACATCTCCAGTCTGAACATGTTCGAGTTTCCCCGCTGACCTTTTTGACTTAAGCAGCCGCACTTGAATCGCCCACTCCGAAACGAGCCGCAAATTGGACAGTATTAAGAGTGAAAATGTGTATTTTGTACTGGGACCTCCCACGGGCCAGCGAGAGGCAGCCGGCAGCCTGAGTAATTTCACATTCTGCCCTTTTTAAGAGTTTCTCTGAGACTTTGAGACTTTAATTATGGATCAACATGCAAACTAAACGAGGAATTAAACAAATTCACACAGAAATCCCGTAAACGCTGCAGTTTCAAGAATCAGCTGCCACTGAATACGGTACGCCACACTTATCTCACTTAAATTGTTTATTAAAACGACTCAAAAACACTGTCCAGATCATTTATTATGCATTTTGCCTCTTTAGATTTTTTCTGTTGAACTGAATTTTACCCTGGGAAACATGAGGAGGGGCTCTGCGATGTATTTGTTCTATTAAAAGTTAATACACAAAGTAGTTGTATGTGTAGCAACACAAAGATAAAGTCTCCTGAGATCTTTTAGCTCTTACGGTGCATAAAAAAAAAAAAAGCAAAAAAAAAAAAAAAAAAAAGCACATCGCAGTTCAGGGAGTTACGTTGATCTGCAATTTCTTTGCATTTATGCTTCGTTTTCAGGATAATATCACGCTTGAAAAAGTAAAAATGTAAGCAAGAGTGAAATGTATTCTTTTACCAGCGGAGACTTTGCTGATGAGACGAAATAAACCATTAACACGCCGAGGTCGCATTGATTTGGCTGCATTGATTCGTTGGCGTTGACGCAACAAACAAATAATTCATCTTCAAAATGTAAAAAAACATTCGATACTCTTAATGCACTGCACGCTGAATGAATCCATACGCCAAACACACGTGACCAGGAGGACGTGAGCGCTTCGGCGTGCAAAGCTTCTGCGTCCGATAACCTGGTTGCCGTGGTAACCCAGCTTCATACCTGTGCGACAGATATTTTACACCCCCTGTTTGTCTCTCCAAAAGAAAGGGAAGGGAGGAAACAAAAAACACAAATCTGACTGACGTGGAACTATTGGGAGCGTTTCGCCCCAGGCGGCCGACTAAACAAGGCCTCGTCTTTGTATCCGCTGATCCTCGATCCCCTGATTTGACGGGAGGCAGCGGGCCGAATCCCAGATCTGGGATATAATGGCCTGTAATTGATAAGAGACTTGAAATGTCAGCCTGATGCGCTCACACAAAACTGATTATGGCGCTTTATTGGCCGTCTCTGGGGGCCAAACGGGGCTTTGAATTACTGCGGCGGAGTCATTACCTGGAACCAATCAATTCCCCCTGTTTACATCTGGAGTGCTGCGCTATTTCTCCCCTTGCCTGATTATAATTGTCACCATCCGAGCCGCAGAGACGCATTTACAATGCAAAACGTCTGCTGGAGGAAATATTTATACACAAAAACAGGAAAGAGACGAAATCATGGCGCAAGCAGAAGGTGGTGCAGGTGGCGGTACCTTTCCTGGAGGCCTCGAAGCTGTCGTAGATGTTTATCCTCTGGATGTCGTAGGTCAGCGTGGTGTTTGGCAGTAAAGTTCGGTTCCTGTTGATTGTGTTTAAAGCAAATTTGAAGGCCAGTTCCTCAGCGCCCGACGGGCCGCTTTCAAAGGACTCGAATATCCCTCCTGCAGAAGGAGATAGAGAAGGAGGGAAGAGGGAGAAGGAGAGGAAGAGGAAGAGAGTTTGTCAATAAGTACTATCCACTCACTGAGAAGCTCTAATGGCAAAACCACTCTGCTATTTGGACACGCTGATCCAAGTCAGGGCAGAACAGTAATAGCTCGGAAACAACAAGCAAAAATCTGTCCTCAAAAATTGGACGATACACAGAAAAGTACACACAACACTAAGCCAAATTCTCTAAAATAACCCAATACTCAGCAAAGAGGCTCGACACACAGCGAGCGTTGAAATGTTGGGAGATAATCTGGTTTTACTACTACTTGCTTGTATGCTAGCAACCTCCACCGCGTCGCCTCGAGTGAGAGTTGAAGCGCGTGCGCACGCACATGTATATACACACAAACGCACACACTTACACACACGCGTGCACGCACACAAATCCAAGGGCAAACACACACCTCAGACCTTGCGGGGAATACTCTATATACTCACTGTTGCACAACTGTTAAAAAAAATAATAGTAATAGAAATAAAAATGAAAAAGACAGTGGACTGTTTCAGTGCAGCTACTTGTCGCTTCAAATGAATGTGAGCAGAGAGAGAGAGAGAGATAGAAAGAGCCAGAGAGAGAGAGAGAGAGAGAGAGAGAGAGAGAGGAGGGCGAGACTCCAAATGGCAGCAAACCAAAGTTCCAACTTGAACGTGGGACACAGAAGCATTTGTTCTCCATTTTCTCCAAAAATCAAAACCAAAGACAGGATAGATTAAGATCTCTCCCTCTCTCTTCCTCTCTCTCAGGCTCTCTCCCTCCTTTGGGAGAAAGAGGGAGACGAGGATGAGGAGAAAGAGGAGGAGGACCTCTCTCCCATTGATTAACTTTTACGAGCGTCTTCGTCTGGGGACCATTAGGAGATAAACTGGCCTCATCGTTTCCTGGTGTTTTGTTGTTGATTACGTTTTTGATTTCCTTTTGGTTGGATACTGTACATTTGCTGCACTTTGAACCTCTCGGATAGAGCTTGATGTCAGAGTGTCCTCGAGGGAGATGCGCAGCCCACAACACCACAAAAAAAAGGAGAGAGAAAAGAAAAACAGTCCAATCCTGCACATGCATTCTACCTCTCTATCAACAAAACCTCACAGAGGAAAAAAGTCCATCAACAGAACACAAAGCCGCCCCATCACATGACTCCAAGAGGTGAAACAAAGTTAAACTGCAGGATGGAGAGTCCAGCCGCGCCTGGGAAGCAATACTTTGCAACAGTCACTTCACCCAATATGGTGCTATATGATAGAATCATCTAACACAGGAAGCGGTCGATACCAATATGGCCGCGCTGTGGCGAGCAGCGTCGCCTCTGCGGGGAAAAGTGTGTTTAAAAGCGCACTGCCGCACGGCCACGGCCCTCCGGTGAATACTTCTGACAGCCGGCAGATGAATGGACGGGCAGCCGGGGAGAAGTTGGGGGTGGCGGGGTTAGGTTCTTAGATCAATGCGCTCTGATTGGCCAGCAAATCAATCAATCAAGCCCCTGGGAAGCAGCGGGGGAGCCGGCGTGAGAGATTGAAGTGTTTTGTTTGGGTTTGGCCCTTTGGCCCGGCCCCGCCGGCTCACTGTCAGTGCGCCGCGCCGCTTTATTTACTCCCACTGCCCACCAGCCCCGCGCCGGAGAGCCCACTTAAAGTCCAGACTTAATCCATACACGCCACGCCGCGCACGCACGGCAACCACTTCCTGTCACCGCAAACTCCCAGTGGACGGGACTAATCAATGTTGCTTTTTCGGCGTTTTCACCTGCGGACAAAGTGGAATTATCAATGCTCTGTTTTTCTTTGTGTGCTGGAAGCTTAAAGCAAACAAGTAAACTTCAGTGGCGGCGGCGGCGCCCGGGAGATGTTTGTGCTTTCATTAGCATGCGCCTCGTGGGACGGCACTATTTTGCATGCCATAATGAGTTTGAAGGAATTAATAAGCGGCAGTTAAGCGAGATGTACTATAATTGGAAAAGTGAGAGTTTGGAATGGCTGCGCTCGCTCCCAGACAAACATCCCCCACCCCCGCCTTCCACGTCCACGCTGCATTCAGGCGCGTCCGTCAACGTGGTGATGGCGTGATAGAGAGGCAGTGCCGTCAGCGAGGCACATTGAACGGACGCAGCAGTCGGAGCAGGACGGATGAATGGATGCGGATATCAGAGTAGGACGGATCAAGTCTAGGAAGCTTCCTTGATATGTTTATGGTTGCCAAAAACATAAATAAATCAAACTCAGACATCACAGATTCTAATTCATTTCTGCCAAGGGCCACATCAGCATGGCGGCTGTCCTCACTGGGCCGAATGGAAATGGAAATTCTAAAGGTGGTATACATGCAATTTGATGTAAAATAACTTAAGTAACTACTACTCAGTAAGAAATATCTAATAAAGTCTATCTATTACCTATTCAACTCAAATATTTCATCCACATTGGCATAGATGTTTTGTCTTTGCTCTGTTTTTATGACGTGTAATCTTTGTAATTTATCAGGTACGAAATCTGATTTAATCAACAACCATAACTAAACAATCAACAGTCTGCGCTGGTGTTTCTTGACAAATATTCAACATTTTAGAAAGAGTGTGTGTGGTCAGGGCACAGCTGCCTTGGTCATTTTGCCAGCAACGAGGGGCCACATAGAATGAGGCAGTGGGCCGCATGTGGCCCACGGGCCTCCAGTTGGACACCCAAATCGCAAACCAGGGCTGACAACCAAAACAAGATCAACAAATAGGAAGTTGCGAATGATGTGTGGATTTCTGATGTACTACTATGTGGTTTGTGGCCCAATTTGACAGAATACTTCAAGGATACTTCAACGAGATGCTGTTCGTCTGCCCGGGTCCTTGTGAACAAGCCGGTTCACACCCAGTCGCGTCTCCACGAGCCTCTGCAGGCGTGATTATCATGTTCTACACAGAGTGGAGCGATTTAATCAATGTAAATATTACCAAAGCACGGACGGTTAGAGATTTGGCCGAAATGCTGCTGACAGTGCCGACAGGTTCTGTTCAGGCACCGCTCGAGTTACAGGAGGAAAACGACACCTACTGGTGTCATGTGGGGAGAGAGAGAGCGACAGAGACGGAGAGAGAGAGCGACAGTGAGACAGAGAGAGAGACACAGAGACAGAGAGAGGGAGAGCGAGAGGATATGTTAGTGCCATGACCGCTGCATACAGCAACACTCGTCTTGTTTCGACATGTGGCTGTGATATTTGGTGCCACAGGAAACAGAGAAGCGTCACCATTCCCTGTGAGGGGGAAGAACATTTTGCAGATATCTGTTGAAGATCTGCAGCCTTTACATGGTACGGCTTAATGGTCCAAATATCTCCTGCAAGGATTTTGGCCTATATGGACGTGGCTGCAAATTTAACTACAAAAACAAAAAGGGGTACTTGGAGGAGGACCCATTACCTCAGCTGTCACTCATGGGACAAAGATTGCCAAAGGACACTTCAGCTTTGCTTGAAGAAGAAGAAGGAACCTTCTACCGTGTTCCATCTCGCTCCCACACACACAAACACGTACACACCCATTGCCATGCTGCCCTCTGGGCTTCACCGTTTCCTCACTTAAGTCTCTGTTGAACCGATAGTACAGTTTATAAACTACTTTTCGTAAAGGGGATTTAAATGTCACAGAGTTCTTAATTCTTAAATCTTTCTCCGCCGAGAAAATCTGCTTATGAAAGATAAGTAAGTTGCTGGAGGGAAGTTCGTCGAAACTCCCCAACCTCTGCCTCCCAGATCAATACGGAGCGTTTCGCTGCAAAACGCAGAAAAAACAAACCCCCTCCGCCGACTTTGAGGGACAGCGAATGCCTCGCCAAAGCCGCACGCTGCGCTGCGATTGGTCAAGGACAAGACCCGTTCCAGTGAGTACACAAAGCCCCGCCCCTGTCCCCACCCATCTCGCCCCCCGTGCTCTATCTGACCTCGCACCACTGGGCTACGACCAAACTCAGGCTGCATGAAGCAGTAGCCGGGTTTCCCAACCATCCTCCACCATGACAGGCGCCCGGCAAACACCAGGCATCATCCATCTCAATTTTCCCTCTCTCCAAAAAAAAAAGAAAAAGAGGGCAGAAAGGAATGGTAAATCCCACCACAGCTTGTCAACTCTGAGGGCTGGAAAATTATTTATGACAAAAAATAAGGCCTCCCTCCGTGGCACCTCCACCCTCCCGCGCCCGCCACCCCCCATCCCGGCCCGGCGCTGACAGCTTGATGGTGATCAGTGTCAGGATATCAGCGCGGCAGAACGGGAAGCGCAGCGTGACAAGCTCCCCGCGCCGCCTTCCATCTTTATCACAGCCGTGGCCCGGCAGCAGGGGTGAGGCAGGGTTTGGTGGGGGACAGAGGGAAGGAGAGAAGGGGGGAGGGAGGAGAAGAGAAGCAAGGGGATGGGCCAGATGGAGGCAAGTCTGACAGGTCAGGGAGCCCCTCCTTGCCCTCAACCCCCTCTCCCTGGATACTAGAGTGGCTCCAACGCCTCTGGATTAATAAAGCTCAGTCGGTACCAACCATTACGATAGCTGCATCCACATCAGGGGTCTCAAACACGACACTTGGCCACATGTGGCCCACTCCCTCACTCTATGTGGCCCGCGAGCGCCTGAACGATTGTTTCAAGATGAGTCTGTCGTTCATTTACGCCTGCAGAGACCCACAAACTACATCTCCCACAATGCATGTGGATCATGGTACCGGTGAAGTGACAGTGGCAGCTCAGCCCTAAACACACACGCAAAAATAATGTCAATTATCAAGAGACACCAGTGCAGACAGAGTGAGGGAACTAGCTCATTAACATGCTGATTGGTTGGGATTCAGGTTAACCCCAAACCTCTAACCCCAGCCTAACCCGAAGTTATCTTAGTCGAAGTTATGATTGTTCATTAATGCATTTCTATTTACCTGATAAATAACGAGAATGTACGTCATGGTAACGTAGCAAAAAACATATTCCTACATCTTTGCGAATAAAAATGTAATATTTGTAGGTTGATTAAGCAAAAAATAGTCAATATAAATATTTCAGAATGAGTAGTCACAGCACATTTATACCTCCTTTACAATTGCCATTTCCATCAGGCCAAGTGGGGGCAGCCAACATGCCGACATGGCCCTTGGTGGAAATGAGTTATACTCCCTGATTTACAGCTTCCGATATCAATATTTTGGAAAAAAAAAATCTATTTCCCATATTCATTTCGAGGGACACGGCTGCTGTCACTTCACTCGGCCTCGCTGCTCGTATGGCCTGATCGGCTGGTGGCCGCGGGAGCAGCCGAGGGCAGCAACGTCTTGCTCAAAGACACTGAGGAGAAAGAATTGATACAAAAGATCACAGCCAACTTTTTTAGTTTTGAGGTCATTTCCAACTCGTATGTTCAGATAAAAAATGGTAGGAAAAGGTTCATATGGACCTGAATGTCTCTGACTGCAAAATAACCGATTATATACAGTATGTTTGATTCAAAAAGGGCGATAAATCTCCATCAGCCACAGGAGTTGGAATTACTGTAATGGTGGATATGGCGATTGCACGATTAAAAAAGAATCGCCAACCCCAGTTCAATTCAAGAGTATCTTGCTGTGAAACTCACAATGCTCTGCACGCTATGAGAAGTCGGCTTTGAGCAACACAGACACGCAGCCTTCTCTTCTTTTTTTTTTTTTCCGGTTTGTGTTTTGCGAGGATCACCTTTGTTCCTCCTTTGCACAGACGCCCTGAGCAGCAGAGAGGATGCACGGGGGCGGCTGCGTGTTCTCCGTGTGTTTTATGCGAGCGAGGCTCCGCAGATCTTCTCACGGCTCCGTCATTATTATTCATTGGTCTGTTTGTGCAGAACAGTTTGTACCTTTTTCATACAAGATCAACAGCAGCCGGCTGCTCTGCGCTTTGGGGGGAACCAGCGGCGGCGGCGGCGGCGGGTGAGGCAGGAAAAGATTGAAGATGCTTCACTCCGCGTGCCACCTGAGAATTGCAACTAGGTTGTTGTATTTATTCAATCATTTATCCTTTATTCAGGACTCTCTCTCTCCCTCCCTCTCTCTCTCTCTCTCTGTCTCGCACATCCTTGCTCCTCTCTTCCTCCCCCTTCATCTCCTTGCTTTACGTTCAGGCGGCCCTTTTATTTTCTTTGGCCTCTTCCTCTTATCGCTTCCTATTTTGCGCTTTATTTTCCGGGCGGCCTCTGGTGTGAGTAGATCGTTGCGGCAGATACGACTGTATAATGTGTAATTTTCCTCGCTCGCTCATAATGGGAAAGCTCGGGGTGGTGGTGGTGGGGGAAGAGGGGCGGCAGGGGGGAGCGACTCTCCTCAAGACTTCTCACAAATGTCACCGCGTCTCCGCCATTGTGGAGACGCTCCCCGGGACACAAAATGTCAGCCTCTCTCCTTGCCGCCGCGCACGAGTGTGAACTACTCTCGTCTGGAAATGTCAGTGATTCCCACCGCAAAGGCTCACCAGCGGGACACTCGGGGAAAGCCAGGTGGGAGGACGTCGGCCTGATCTGAGGGTCGGAACGTACGCGGCCCAGGGTTGTCTTGGAAGCGAGGGGGTTGGGGGTTCAATCCCTGGCTCCTCATACCGCTACGCTAACGTGTCCTTGAGCAAAGAAGCAAAACCCTCAACGCTCCAGTATGGAAGCAGCCAGTGGAGGTTTACAGAAACATGTTTCAAGCAGGTTCAAGATTAGCGCTTTGCTCAACAACACTTGAGCATGGCGATTGACGGACATTAGCTTCAAGAACCAGAAACCTTAGACTTTACATGTCATTGCTACGGAGTTCTATGAACTTCAACGAACAGCGAGATTGCTACACAAGGTGCATGCCCAGCATAAAAAGGGAAGGACACAAGTACAAAAAGAACAAGGGTGCTTGAAAACAGAGGTCTGCGCTGATATTTAATCAGGAGCAAACTGAGCATGGTTTTGGTATCGGCACCCAGAAATGGAAACACGGTACAAACACTGAGCTGACTGGCTGTCTGCTGGGGCGGAGGGGTTGTTGATGGGTTACAAGCAGGGCTAGTGGCGCCCCCCATCTGTCTGTTTGCCCCTTGCAAGCGAGGTAAATCCTCTTACCCTCTTTCCCCCTCTCCGTCTCTCCCTCTGTGGATCTATTTGCTTAACAGCGATAACGATCCCGCCGCTTTAATTCACCTGTGCCGGGCGAGCGCCACGTGCCCACATCGCCGCCGCCGCTGCCGCCCCCTTTTTAATGACTCGCTTTTGCTTTTGAACTTGGCTCAGCCGTATTGATTTTCCCGGCCCGGGCGAGCATGCGATATTATCTGCAGCAAAGGGAATAAAATGAAGACGATAAGGCTGTTGGGTGCATTTCTTTTGAGGCAATTTTCTCCCGCCGCCGTCGCTGCAGCACGGCGACCTCCGACCCCGTCATTGTGCGGTAATCCCCGTGCTGTTTAATGGATCAGGCGGGGAGTGTGAGGAGGGGAGTTCTGGTAAGATATGAGGGGGTCTTGACAGGCAAATTGACTTAGGAAAAGGTGGAACCGCAGCGCCAGCGATCGGCCATGTACGCAAACACGGCCCGCTCGCTCGCCGCCCCCGTTCGGATTAATTGGAGCCTTCAGCCTGCTTATGGCGCCTCTATAAAGACGTCTTTAGTCTGTCTGCCGTAATTGGATCAATAATGGATCTTTAATACGCTGAAGAGTGTGTCGTCAGGTCAGAGGGCGCCGCCTCGTCCGCGCTCATCCCGTTTAATCTGCGTCCAAACTCAAATACTCCCAGCAAAGCCTAAAGGAGGAGCTGACGATCAAAGAACAGGCGCAGGAATGAACAAATTTACATAGTGAGATGGCAGGTAGGTAGGTGGGTAGGTACTTTTTTGATCTATTCATCTGGCGATCCAGAAAAACTAAGAATGTGTCAGAAATGTGAAATTGGCGCAAAACAAAGCCAGAATTTTTAGATCTCAACCTCAAAATCACATTTGCTTCAACCTTAATTCGTACTTGGACGAATAAATTCAGTCACATCCTGAATCGGTTGATCACATGTATAACATCATCTGTTAAAGGTGAGGAATTCGACATTCTGTCTCTCCATCCATCACTCCCTCATGTCCAATTCTTTTCTGGAGAAGAAGATAGACAGAAGTAGAAAACGACCTCCTTCGAAACGCATCCCAATGTGCAATTCTTATTCCGATTGAATTAATTATGTACTGACTCTTCCAACTATTCCAACATGAAGTCAGCTGAATATTCCGTCTCACAGGTCTGAGGCCCACGCGGCCGATAATGTGCTGATGTACAATCATTTTGTCTGAGCTGCAGGAGAAAAGGTGGCACACGTAGGAGTGGGCAGGAAGAAAGAGGGAAGGACGGAGAGGAAGTAGAGGAGGAGGAGGGGATCTCCATGTGGAGCACTTTCCTCCTTTTATCACCCTCGGAGTGCCTCTCCAGCCATTTATCATCATATTCTGGATTCATTTTGTCGCGGATTGCGGCCAAGACCTATTTATTATTAGAAATGTTTTGAAAGGCAGACGGAGGAAAATTGAACCTGGGGATGTTGGTATGAAGATATGCGGCGCTGCCTTCTCATTTGGTGCCGTCGCAAAATAGTGGCGGGCGGCAAACGGATGGAGAGCGACGCAACATGTCTCACCCGTAATGAGAAAACAAAAGGAGTGCAAATCAAATGAGGAGGAACTCCATTTCCTGCTGCGGGGAGATGCCAGCGTCAAGCGCGTGGCCAGTCCTAATAAAATGGATTACGTCATAATAAAGAGAAAATTAATTTAGAGGAGAAAGTTTGGCGCTGCGCATTGACATTACAGTGATGCAACTGTGCCTGCAGACCTGTGTGTGTGTTTGTGTGTGTGTGTGTAGGTGTGTGCTGAAGCACATCGAGTCAGTTCTATGCTAAACCGCATTTTAGAAATCTGCACCATAATGAACTTCCCACCACACGTCTAGGCTGCTACAGGGCACATCCACCTCTTCTCCAGGCAATGGCCCTCAACACTGAAAAACACTGGGGAAAAAGACCTTTATACTGTTTTTTCTCGTTTTTGTGGAGAAGCAGGCAACTCACTCTGTTAGGATTTTAGTTTTGCTGTAGGACACTTCAGCACCATTCTAACAGGCGGAACCAGAAATGCAACCGGCAAACCTTCCAACAAACTCCAAAACGGGGGAAAAAACGGGGTTAACGCCATCTTTCTCTGCGTTACGGCGACGACTTCATTGTGAGCTTCTCCACTGAATGAAATCTGGGTTCTGCTCCAAAGGTCGCGGTGGGGTCAGCGTCGCACAATCGCCCAATTCTTCAGAGAACGGACAAAGGACAAAATAATTTTCCCATCTCAAGGCTCCGGCCGCGCAACGCAAGGAATCTGCGAGCGAGAAGAAAAAGCTGTCCGTTGGATGGGTGGATGGATGGACAGGGGACGGATGGAGAGACAAAGCGTGCAAGCAGACAATTAATTCATCCATCTGTTCTACAGTCGATCCAAGATGGACGACTTAGGAGGGGAATTTACTTCTCCCTCCTGTAAATTACGAGGTTTGGGGCCATATAACACGGCTCGGCTGCACCGTTTACATCGTTTGTGTTGATTTAAATAAACGGCTGCCTTCAGGCCGGCGTGCAAAACTGGTTTTAATAAACACTGTAGCCGCATCCACGCGTTGCCCGCAGTGAGGAAATCTCTCCTCACGTCGCCTCAGCCGATGTTTCTGCTGTTTTCCCGCATTTTTAGGAGGTTCGCTTTTTTTGTTGTTGTTGCTGAAGCTGGGATCTGGGCAGGGAACCATTGGTGGGCGGTGCAGCACCTTGAAATAATACTTTGGATATTGGACAACAAAAATGAAGTTGATTCGATTGTTCATCTTCTCGAACAAAGCCAACAGACTTAAAATAAACCTGAGTTTGCACACCAAGAGCATGAAATTCATGGTGGAATAGTATCGCAAACATCTAACCAGCATCCGGCTAACGCGGTTTGATGCATTTCATCGATAGAGATGAATAGAAATGTAACGCTAATGTGTATCCTGTGCTGCCCTGCGTCCAGCCCCCGATGCTGGTCGGCTGTCTTTTGACGCGAGTGGTGGCACGCCGGCTTCAGATTCACAGTCTGGGCGAGCCGCTCCTCTGCGGCTGCAGATAATAGAATCACCTGCAGGTGATTTGTTTCAGGTCCTTCGGCGGCGCCATTACTCACCGTTACCACCATGATCACTGCCCTCTCTCATCCAGTCTGTCTTTTGCCGTATTTCCCTCCTTCTTCCCTCAGTCCCTCGGGGACAAGGGGGATGTGGGGGTTTGAGGCTGGTGCCAGCGTGTGTGTGTGTGTGTTGCTAGAACACAGGAGGAATGTCTCCGGGTTCGAGCGCCGGGATCCTTTATGGCTGACTCAAACGCTAACAGACGTTTCAAAGTGATTTGCGGCAGGTGGAGAGCGGCTCTCCCTCTGGGCAGCCAGGAGCACCTGTTATGACAAGCAAACCCAAATCTCACTTTTCCCCGGATAAACACACCACAGACACCAGCAGCGCTTCAACGCCGGCTCCTCTGATGGCGGCGGTATAGAGCACCACAGGGGGCAGTACGGCAGAGGTAGTGGTACAACGTAGGCAGTGATACGGCAGACGGAGGAGCACAGCACAGGGAGCACGACAGCTGTGGTAGCAGTACAGCAGAGGTAGGAGTACGAAGGCAGTATTTTAGCAGTGGTTGCAGAAATACTGAAAAAGTAGTACAGCTGTGGTAGTAGAAGTACAAAAGCAGGAGCAACGGAGGTAGTACTACAGCAGAGGTAATGGAAGTACTAAGGCAGTGGTGCGTTGGGAGGTAATGGGTAGAAGTACAAAGGCAGTAGTCCAGCAGAGGTAGTAGAAGTTATCTTTTTATATTGTATATACTTACTGTTTATATTTCTTCTGTATATGTATTTTTCATTTTTCATACCTTTTGCTCTCTTAAAAGCACTGGAACTCTGCATCATAATTTCATTGTTTCCCGTTTCCCGATTCCCAATTCCTGATCCAGGTGGCAAGATGATAAATAAATATGAAGGTAGTAGCACAGCAGAGATGGTGTTGACACAAAAACAGTAGTATAGCAGAGGTAATGGGTAGAAGTACAAAAGCAGTAGTAGAGCAGAGGTAGTAGAAGTGCAAAGGCAGTAACACAGCAAAGGGAGTCAAAGTACAACGGCAGTACAGTACAGAAGGTCCAACTAAAGGATTCTTAACTTTCCACATACAATGAACATAAAAGCAAAACATCTCCTACCCTCAACTCGACATGCCGTAAAAGCCACAAATCGGATCGAATTGGTGGTCCTCAGATTCAAATCTAAACGTGGTGGTCCCATCTTTGCGTGTACGTGTTTGTGGGGGCAGACGCCCAAAAGATGGCCGCCATGCTACAGTCTCTAAACCAGGAATGTGGAATGTGGACAGAGCCTGAACTGTATTGCCACAGGGTCGAAGGACTTTCCTTCACTTCCAGCATATTATTAAAAAATGCAGGCGAGGAAATGCAAAGGCTCCTCCACAGCAGCAGCTGGCATGCAAAGCAGAGAGGTGTGTGTGTGTGTGAGAGAGAGCGAGTGTGTGTGTGTGTGTGTGGGAGGATGAGGCAGGTGAACTCCTGCTGCTCAAGCCGCTGTACAGCAAGGAGACTTTGAAGACCACGGACTCTTACATACAGTCCCTCCCGCTTGTGTTCCACGTTCCTCCATGTAAACACTCATTTATTCGTCATGCTCACTCTTCTGCTGGTCTGATTCTCTCAACCTGTCCCCTGGTGTGTGTGGGTGTGTGTCCTGCTTTGTCCCGTTTCTCCTCCCTCCCCGTCTCTCTACACATTCGTCCCATCTCCTCATTACCTTCCACTGTTTTTCCCCCCTTACCTCCATGAGCAGTTAGCGTTGTTAACGTCCTCTTTTTGTTTGTTTCTTGTGTTTAACCTTTCAGGTTCGACCACCCATTGTTTGTTTTGCACAATTTGCCCTTAGTCTTTTTTTTTTTTTTTTTTTTTTTTTTTTTTTGGTGTAAGCACTTTGGGGCTTTTTTTGCACGGTGAGATAATAATTTCACCTCCTCACAGTCCAACGTTCTTTAATTCCAACCTGAGATTCTACACACTTGCTCCAATTTCTTCCCGTGACTCTTGAATTTAAAAACTTGCCGTTTTGTTTTTTTGTGTGTGTTTAATCATCAGAATGAAATGTTGTGATATGATTAGACCAAACAAGCCTCTGCAGCCAGGAGACCATTTTGAAGCCATTTTAAAGCCATTTTACAGCCATCTAAGCAGCGTCTCGGGCCCCATTATCCTCCCACTCGCCCGCAGTGAATGAGGGCATCCCATCCTCCCACGCCCACACTGGCAACACCTGGTAATACGACTCCCCCCACCCCCCAACACACACACACACACACACACACACACCCTGCATTCCTGATTTCATGCCAGCCGATCTGTTGTGATGTCCATCTACAATATCTACGCATCATCCATCAGTCTGTCCATTATCTGTCCACACACACATCCAAGATTACTTGCATCAGTCTGTTACCTGGCTATCCAATCTCTCATCCATCCATCCATTCATCCAACCATCAGCGTTGTTCCATTCATCCATCACTTATCCATTGTCCATCGCTCACCCACCCGCCAAATATCTCATCCATCCATCGCAGACCCATCATCTATCCGGCCGTGATCCATCTATCGATCCCTCATATATTCATCGGTACATCCAATTTCCTGGTTCACCCGTGCTCCAATCCATCCCTCTATCCATCCATACATCCATCCATCAACCCAAGCTCTCGTCCATCAGTGCTGCTCCCCTGCCAATTATGCATCCATCATCCATCGCTTGTCCATCAGTTCTCCACACATGCAATAGCAAGTCGATCATCTATCAAGGAATCTATTGCGCATTATCCATCTACTCATCTGCTCAATGTTTCATCCATTCATCCAGAGTGAGAGTCAGTCAGATTTGAGTTGGATGTTAAATCGATGCACAGTCAAAACACAGGACAAAGATGGCTGACTTTGTTTTTCCAGGTTGGTTTTTGTCGTCCAACTCCACCAAGACACGTTAGGAATTAATTGAGTAAAGGTTTAAGCACACACACACACACACACACACACACACACACACACACACACACACACACACACACACACTTTGCCTGCAGACCTTCAGCATTGCCTCTTTGGTAATTGCCAAATCCCCTCTGGTGCTCTGTCCTGAAAACAGTGCACGTGTGTGTGTGTGTGTGTGTGTGTGTGAGAGAGAGAGAGAGAGAGGCTGTGATGGCGCATGGAGGGGGGCGACACTTCTCACGTTTTCTCTCCCACATTCAGACGCTCCAAATGTGGCTCAGCGTGACGAGAACGAAGAATTCACAGGTGGAGCAGTCGGAGCCTGGGGGGCCCCAGGAGAGCCCCGCTGCCCGCCCGCCACCCTCCCACACACACACACACACACACACACACCCTACCCCAGCCTCCACCTCCCTAGTAGGTGGCGGGCGGAGTTTCAGGGCGGAGAGGATTACCAGGTGAACAGGAGCCACTCGAGCTCTGCAGCGATACAAGCGGAACACACACACACGCACACAAAGAAAAGCGGCCAGGCTCTTACGCCTAATCCACTCTGGCTGAATGCAACTCAGTCAACTCACACACACACTCACGCACTACACACACACACTCACTCACTCACTACGGACACACACACAACACACACTTCTCTCTACCAACCGTGACACATAAAACCCTCCACGTTGATGATATAATGGATGGTAAAACTCTAAAATTGCTGGAGCTGCGACCGTCTACAGCTTTTTACAGGCAAAGTGTGTGTGTGTGTGTGTGTGTGTGTGCGTATTCCCACATCACTTTCATTGATACATGTTGGTTTACACAAAGTTGCTTTATATTTTGCATGAATTTGTGGCAAATTGTGACACTTTTCCCTGACGCGGTGACGATGAGGCGCAAACCACAACTATTCCTCTCCTGTGCAAATATATTTGATCGGTGACGCAGATTTTGATCCCGATTGTAATTTTAATGAAAATAATTAGATTACATGAGATTCAACGATATTGTCATTGCACCTACCACAGGTGCAAGCCAACCAAACAGTTATAGCAGTTGTAAAGGGTTGGTGGCTATCTTCTGTAAGTGCATGAAAGAAAAAGTATAACTAATGAATAAATTCTGATAGAAAAAAATAGTTAAGACAAAAACTACAAAATATTATAAATAGAAAAATTATATGAAAAAATATTTAAAAAATTGTCAAGAAAATTTTAACAATGTGAATTTTTTAAATTAGATAACATACAAAAACTTATAACCACAAAAACTACAGTCTTTTACAAAAAGACTCCAAGAAAAACAGCTCCTCCTGAGACACATCCCGAGACAGACAAAGCGCTGCCTCACTGACTTGTCTCCGCTTCTCCCATCATTAGCATTTGGATTAAAAGTGTCCCTCTTACCGTCAATATTAACATTGTTACTAAGCTGTGAATCCTTTAATAAGATCAGTTAGCAGTTACACTCTGAGCAGACCGGACGTGCTCTCTTCCCATAACGAGCCCCTGACCCACACACCCCACGTGTGTGTGCCGTGCGCGCGGGGGTGTGTGAGCGATTTCCCTCCTTTTGGTTCCGTGCTCCTTAACCTCATCAGAAGGTGCAGACAGAAAGAGAGCAGCGAGCTTTTTAGCGACAAAGACCTCCCAGGAGGCTGTCGGAGACAGATGTAGGACAGAGGAGCCATTATAAATAGAGGAGATAAAAATATTCCACATGAGTTTGTGTGTGTGTGTGCGTGCGTGCGTGCGTGCGCGTGTGTGTGTGCCGCAGACAAACTGACACCTGCTTTGAGCTGCAGAGACGGAGAAGACGAGAGCACAGGCGAGACCAACGCCTCTTGTATTTACTCTCCGAGAAACAAACTGCATCCTTTGTAATACTGATTGCTCGTCTCCGCCAGGAAGACTGGCAACGCCCATCACGTTGGAAACAGGACAGCAGCATCCACGTGGGTATTTGAGGGGAGTGTGAAATAATTTGGAGAGGTGGAGTGACAGAACAAAGTTCCGACGACAGCAGCCGCGAATTTACCCGACAGCTCGCTTGCAAACAGGGCAACCAGTCGCTGCCGTCTGAAAACATTTCTGTTGGTTAAAATATTTAGCTTGGTGCAGACGTGACGTGAATTATGGAAACAACACCAGACATCTTGGTGGAGTAAATCTTACTTAAACTTTGCAAGTACGTTTAATTACAATGGAATTAAAGTATCAAAATGTCATCAAGTCGTCAAGATATTTTGCTTTTCTTGAGTACCGTGAGGAGCCGCTTACATCCTCCTATCCTCCCTCGAATCTTGGAACTTGTGGTATTGCGTACGGTAATTCACGTTTTAAAATGTGAAAATTATCTAAAATCCTTATCAACAGGGGCAGCCAATCACAGAAGAGCCAGAGGCCTATAGAACAAACTAGTGCTAGTGGTGCTGCATTGCTAGGCTCTCCTAAAAGAGTGCCAAAGTGCCCTTGAGCAAGGCAGTGAACTCCTGACTGCTCACTTAGCAGCACTTAGCAGATTAAAAAAAAAGAAAAAAAAGAAAAGAAATTATAATATGTTAAATGCAGAGAGGGGCTTCTCAGGCCTCCTAGGACTCATCACTACCCTAACACATTCCTTCCACACATCTCTAGAAACCAACTGGTCCCGTCAACCTGAACACTTTGACTTCTGGAGATTGGCAGCTACCAAAGTGCTGCAGTGTCCGTCGGTCAATACCGCCTCCACGAAGCTTAACAAAACACAGGAGGCCAGTAATTGAGTAATTTAGTAAATTGTGGCAAAGGCGCTCGCTTTTGATCAATAATGTGTGCACTTAAAGCATATGGGGTTGAGAGTGAGGAGAGTGGGGAGGGGTCACATGACTCTTTTATCCTGTACAAAAGGCTGGGGGCTGGAAGTGGCGGCGAGGGAGTGACGTTGTGCGCCGTAGACAACATCAGGTGATCGTCATGTTTCCAGGAATAATTACAGGCTCCCTACTTTTTACCAGCAGGTCCAGGCACCATGTGTGTAAACACAGCAAATAACATCGTCTTCCCTGCGTGAGGATGAAATACGGGCACGTAATTGGGCTGTTTGTGTATGCCCGTGCGTGTGAGCGTGTGTGTGGGGCTAACAGTAGGGTGACTAACATCTGAGATTCCAGATAGGAACATAATATGAAATCTAAAATGTAATACAATGGACTGGGACCCATTAGTCCAATTATCATGGTGATAACAAAGTTAATAATTGCCTCTGGATTAATTAAATGTGCGTCTGGTGCCAACAACAATAACAGTGAGGACGGTGATGCCGACGATGGTTGTGGCGCTGGCTATGATGAAGGTGAAGAAGGTGGACGATGATCATAGAGATGAAGAGGATAAAAAGGTGAGGAAGAAGATTATGCTGGTGGTGATGATGATAATGTGCAGTAGCAGGAGCAGTTGTAATAGCAATAGTAGCACTAGCAGTAGCAGTAGCAATCATAGTTATAGTAGTGGCTGAGGTGGTACCAATATAAGTAGTAATTGCAGTGGTAGTGGAATTGACAGTCATACCTGTATTACCAGTATAGCTATGGTAGTACCAGTAATTGGGGTGGCGTGACTGGCATTAGTATTTGAAGAAGTGGCAGCAGTAGTGGTTGGGTGGTATTAGTGGTAGTAGTGGTTGTTGGGGTAGTATTAGTGGAAGTAGTACTGATAGTAGTGAAAGCAGTAGTAGGTGGGGTAGTATTAGCAGATGAACTACTGGTAGTAGTGGCAGTTGGGGTGGTATAAGTGGTAGTAGTAGTAGTAAGGGTAGTATTAGCAGTGGCAGTACTGGTTGTAGAGGTAGTGGCAGCAGTTGGGGTAGTATTAGTGGCTGTAGTTTTAGTAGTTGTAGTAACAGTTGGGAATTAGTGGCTCTTTGGGTTGATGACATCATCAGGTGCCAAAATGGTGGCTGGCGATCTGGGCCTCCTTCACTTCCCACCCTGTCCTCTACCTCACTCCTGCGACGGGCCGCAGGTTAATGAGGTCTGAGGATCCGAGAGACGCTCTGAGCAAACGGGCCAATTAGTTCCTTTCTTTAAGGTTGGGACACACACACACCTACACACACACACGGCAGAAATCACCCCAGAGACGTGTCACCCTTATAACTACTCATCACTCTAATTAGATCCGACTGTCACTCCACACGCACACACACACACAAGCGCAGGCACACACTCCCCTCCACACCCTCCCTCAAAATCAAACAGTAGAAATCGTGGAATACTGGCAAAGTTTTGGTTTTTCGTTTTCCATCCCTGTTAGCATGAATCACGCATAGCAGCAAGACAAATGAAAATAGGTGATGAGACGGTCCGTCTTGTGAGGAGCAAACTAATTTGGGCCGATGAGGTGCCGCCGTCTGAGTCTGTTTGGGGGGCGGCGGCTGCGCTGGAGCGTCTCTCCTTTTATCATCTGTGGCGTAAAACATCTGACACGTTAATAAAGCAGATATTGATGAGGGGCCAGTGGAACCACAGCACCTCTGGCTTGGAATATCAAGTCTGACGCAACTGAGCCAGGCGGTGAATGCCAAGTGACTCCTGGTGCTACATCAGAAAACGGGGAAGTAGGTGTGAAGAGGCGTCCTCGGAGGAAAATGATGAAGGAGAAACCATCACGAAGGTGCTGATGTTTTTCACACTTTTTCGTCCCTGAGGGAAATCGCCCCTCTGCATTTGATACATTCCCTTTATGTGAGGAGCCCAGTGACCTGGGATGACCTGGGACCGCTCAAAGATACGTCAGCCCTTTGGGAGGAGCCCACATTTAAGCCACCAACCCTCTAATTTCCCTTTCTACATCCAGAGTGTGATTATGATGAAATAGAGGTTGTAATTGGAGATTCTTAGGGTGTTATCAACGAATAATCATCTGGATTTTTTAAGTATTTTTTGATTCTGATTTACAATATGCCTGATTTTGAGAGAAAAATCGGTGAAGATGGCAAAGTGAAGGAGTGGGATGAGTGAAAAGTAGAGCCAGCCAAAAAACCCCAAACGAACCACAAAATACAGATTGCAGCATGGACACCGACGTGGCTGTTGGTGAGGTAAATGGTAGTTGTAGCCTTGCTAACACACACACTCACACACACACGCACACGCACACACACACACCAAACACTACTACCAAACCTCAAATCGGCCATGTTGCAAAGCATATTTTGCGGCGCTTAGATGTGGAGCGTCGGCGCTGTGGAAGCAGGTGACTCAGTGGAGTGCAGCGCTAATCTGAGTAAGTGCCACTTAATGCTGAATTATGTGCTTATATAAGACTTCAAACACGCAACGTTTCCAAATCGCGCTGCCTCAAACAGCAGCACTTCAGCCACCCGCATTTCCTCACCCCACCAAAAAAAAAAAAAAAAGAACCACACACAACTGCTCTGATGTGTCCCAACGCCAAATCGCTCAAGTACGGGTTTGAAATTAAAGGCAGGAATTCTTTTTCCCATTTTCTCCCAGTTTGCAAAGCAACTGCAATCAGACCAGAAACATTCTGTACAGACACATTGGAAAATTATGTCCAGATTTGCTGCCATTCGACAATAGAGATGATACAAAGAATAAGGATACAAAATTCTACATGCAAATGGTTGATAAATGGATATAAATTTGGATTTTTTGATTTTACCTATTACCTAGATCCCGCATTTCCAAAATTTTACAAAAACACACCAAGTTGTGCAAAATTATCTTTAGACGCCATGGTAAGATCAAAACTTAAAAGAGTCTTCAGATAAATGATGGTTCCAATTTCTAATTTTGTCACTTTCTGTCTCTTGGAAAAGTTGTTGACTGACAGAAGTAATTCCTTGTTTTTTCAGGAAAAGGTCCCCATCGCTTGACGCTTTGCATTAAAAACTAGAGTTAGTGTGACACACTGGCCCCCTGCTGGGTCCAACGCTTCAGGCAGAGAGAAAGTGTGGGCGCCATCAAATTAATCTGCACCTTCGCTCACCTCTCCCGATAAAGGAGGACGACACAAACAACAACATGCCAAAATTATACGGATACGATGATGAATTCATTTCCATCATCACTCTGACCTCAGAGCAGCAACAGCATTGAAATGCAGAAATGAGGGACGTTTGCCTTGCAACCGGCCATGTTTCAGTGATATATTGTGGACAGAGAGGACCGGTTTGGACACCAGGGGTCTGCTAGAGGTCTGCTGAGACTGTGTGTGTGTGTGTGTTCGTGGGCTGGTGGTTGGCCTGGCAGGGGGGCTGCCAAGAGGAGCTGCCGTCAGCGGCGGGATGCTCAGCTGCTGCTGCCGGCCAGGCCATTGTTGAGCCGCAGTACCCTGGCTGAAGACGGAGACGGGGGGGAAGCGGGGACGTGTGGGGTGTGTGTGTGTGGGGGATGGACCTTGGTGGTGGTGGAGGGGGCGCTGGATCTCAGCTACATCCGGGAAAAGATTTGAGCAAAACTGCACTCAGCGCCAGATTACTAGCTAACACAGCATGAGGAGGACAGTAAGTCGGGGCGTCTGGATCAGAACCAGAGAAACTACCTTAAAATTTCCCTCGACACCCAGTCGGCATGTTTGTTGGACACCTAAAAACAACAACCTCTCCGAGGGGGAGAACTTCCCATCATCTGAGGCCTAAAAACACAGTACTTCTATGCACCAGCAAGTGTAAACATAGCAACCAAACAGCATTGATTATTATCAACTGATTACATTTGAGTACAAAAGACCAGCAGTGGTCTCGCTAACATGCTAAGCAAGCATCTCACTACTTATTGATGCTGCGTCCCCAACTCTGAGTCACGTCAGAGAATGAAACCAGGGACAGGGAGACAAAGTTTATGTGCTGGCAGATTTATCTGCATCCATACTTTTGACAATTAAAGCCAAACTCGCAGGCTCCTTGCTAACCACGGGAGGTTTGGACCCCTCAAACGCAGATAATTGCTCAAATTTATCGCGCCTGGATTCACGCTACACTGACGCAGAAGGCCAGATTTCAAATATGACGTGCGACAGCGGTGTTACATGGCGTGTGAGGCCGTGATTGAACCATGCAGCGTGTGTATGTGTGTGTGTGTGAGGACACGGTATGTTTCTTTTGCTAGTTTAATGGGCCTCCTCCACACTGCTCATAATGTGCAGCCAGGCAGGAACAGGATGCGCCATAAAATCTGTAGGACAGGCAGGACACTGGCCAGATAAAAGGAGACAAACCCTACAGGTCCTCAATCAATACAGCCGCCATCAATATTCACCACTTCACTGAGCCCGTACCAGCCCCCTCCAAACCATGTGTGTGTATGCACACGTGTGTGTGTCCATATTTGTGGTTGAGACAGAAATAGAGCAGAGCACACTCTGCGCTTGATATTTTATTGATCCAGCTTTTGTTCATTTCTCATGTCCCCGCCAATTTCGGTTGGGCACAACCTCCGGCTGATTGAACACGCTGCAAACAGTAAGAAAAACAACAACAACTCTTCCCCCACAAACTGATTATTGTGTTATTGTTATGCCGTTGCTGAAGGGAACCACGGCTGATCTTGGACCCCTTGCGTCTGGTTGAACCCTGGATCCGAGTGCTTATTCGCCGCAAGAGGAACCAGCCCTGAGCCAGCAGCTCACCACTCCCCCAAAAAACACCCCAAATGCACTAAACACAGCGAAACAAAGTGTATCAAAGATCCAAAACTGAGAAGCCGCGCAATTTCCCCGAATCCCAAAATGGTTCAATTGGACCCGTCGACAAGATGCTGCAAGACCAAAAGCGAAAACTTTCCCCCTGCGGGGCTTCTCTCAAACGCCAAATCACAAAGATACGGTCCATCGTTTCTCACACAGTCAGGATATTTTTTCCCTTTTAGATCGATTTCCCGGGAGGAAATGCGTGAAAGCAGGAAGGGCAGAGTGACAAAATGCTGCCATCTCGTC
>OMPJ01022581.1:0-10491 GCA_900312935.1 Carapus acus
ACCCCCCCAAAATACACACACAAACACACACGCACACGCACACACACACACCCTGCCCCCATCGCCAAACACAGCAGCCATGAGCGATAATCACGCCCCCAGCTCAGAGGAAATGAGGGAGTACAGAAACCACTTTCACGTCAGCCCCGCCCTACTTTGTACCTGATGGGGCCCATTTGGCCCCCCCGATGGAGTGTGTGCGAGCGTGCGTGTGCATGTGTGTGTGTAAGTGGGGGAGGCAATGTGCTTCTGTGGGTGTGTGAGTCAACGAGAGTCTGCACCTGCATCTGGAACATCTATCATACTGAGTCACAGGAGTGTGAGCACACACACACACACGCACACACACACCCACAAGGAAGACACTGAGCCCAAACTTTTCTGCAACCATGCCCACTGAATATTAATTGTCACTATTGTTGTTATGTTGTTAGGGTTAGTTGTTGATGTTGTGATTGTTTAGCGTTGCTCTTTGTCTTCTTCTCCCTCTTCCTCTTTAAATCTGCTTCCTTGGCAGTGTCGTAACTTCAGGCTGAGTCCTCCAGCCGCTCAACATGTGGTGTGTGTGTGTGTGTGTGTGTGTGTGTGTGTGTGTGTGTGTGTGTGTTAGGAAGACAGGCAGCCATCCACCTTTTCTCCCCTCGCTCCCTCTCTTCCTAACACGCTCCTCCTGCTCCAGCCTCTCCGCTCTGGAGGAGCGGTTTCCTGTAAGCCGACACGCTGCAGCCTGACGGAGGCAGACGACCTCTGGCTCGGTTCGATCGGCGAGGCGGCTGGGCGGTCGCACGGCCCGACGGAGCTTGGCGGAGGAGAACGCAGTTTCTCGGAACTCGACTGAGACAAACGCAGCAGGAAAGCAGGGGGCGATGAAAATGTTGTGTTTGTTTCAGACGGACGGACGTGGGAGGAGGTTCAGCTGAGAGAGCCTGGGGGTTGCTGGTTGAACACCGGGCTCTCCTAAAAAAAGTTGAAGTGACAATAGTCCTTGAGCAAGGCACTACTCCCCTTCACCCTCACTGAGACCACAAACATCATCTCAATAAGTGCAACAAATCGAAATCAGTGGCATCCTCCATCTTGGACACAAGTGAGTGGTGGTACCTGCTGCTACGTTGCTGAGTGTCCTGGGTGGCTGAGCGATTTTATATACATATTTTTTTTTTTTACTGTACCGACGTTCGAGAAATCAGCATGGAAGTGTACATACGCCCTCAGTTACCCGCTCACAGACACACACACGGCAGACACACCGCGTGGAATGAGAGCTATCAAACCACCGCAAGCCTCTAACCTTTGCGTAACAACTGGGAAAATCTGTCGTCTCCCACGAGGGAGGAGGACATGTCCCCAAAAATCCCCTCCAGACAGATTGATGACACATGTGGCAGCACATTCCCACATAATCGGCCGCTGAGCGGGGGGAAGCGTTAGTCAGATCGTCACGATAACAGCCGATAAACAAATCTCCACTCCAGCTGAGGAGCTAATCCCCAGACGGATGGCCAAGCTAGGGAGCACCGCTCCATCTGCAGCTCCCTGGACCAGAGAGAAGTCAAATATTTGCACTCTGACGATGCTGGAAATGTAAACAGATGATGGTTGTGTTTGTGTTGTCGTTTGTGGTATTAGTTTTTGTGGACGGAGGAGATAATAACGCCAAAGGACGAAAAAAAACAGAAACAAATGGTGCCAAAAATCACGCCGCCACTCAGCTGTGCTTTGATTTGGTTGCTATAGGCATCATTTCCTTTCTGGGCGGACCTATTTTCCTTAGCCTGGCTGTCCGGGCTGGGCTGCGGAGGGAGAGGACCAAGGACAGGCAGGACGCTGTCAGAAGTGTTTCATTTGTGCTTTCTCAAAATGGTTCTGACGGGGGAGAAGTATCAAATCTCGGTTTCCTAGTTCAGAAAACGTTGAGGGACTAATTTTATGTTTCACAGATATACACAAAGCTTTAGAATCTCTCTGTTGTAACGATGTGACGTCGGACGTACTCACAATTAAGATGAAACTCAGGAATTTTTGTTACTTTATCAGGGATCCAACATACCTGAGCCACCTGACCCCCACCACACACACAAACACACACACACACACACACACACAAATCATCCAGTCAGGTCAGATGAGAGCCAAAGATGGACACCAGTCCAAAGGAGGGTCAAAGGTCAAAGGTTTAACGGCAGCTGTGACAGTCTGACAAGGAGCCTCTGCCGGAACATTTGCTGAGGTGAAATCATGTAAAACATTCTCGCATGCTGAATGTTTGGAAAAGTATTTGGCTTGGGAAACGTCTGTTTCCAATGACGGCCGACTGATACGTTCAGCGCTGTATGATTTGTGGTGAGGCTGAATTTGATAATTACAGCCTGAGAGCGTGTGTTACAGGCCTGTGTCCTCCTGCTGTGCGGAGGAACGCCAGCAAGGCTTCAGTCAGGGAGGCCGCGAGGCTGCTGCAGGCAGCCTGGCTGCATGGCTCCAGATAAATCAAACCAGGAACCTGAGGAGACTCACTAAGCAGTGGAGAACCCACACATCCAATAGTCTTTGAACACATCATTTCAAACAGTGCTGTTTCTAAAGTAAATCAAGGGTTGATTTCTTTTTATATTTAAGTTCTTTTTCAAGTTCAGGGGGAAAATAATTCCTTTGGTCAACAGCGTCATTTGAGGGAAAGCGGGTAAGGTCTTAGTGAGGGACTAAGGGAGAAGCTCTGGGTATGCCGCCAGGTTATTCAGTTTCAGTCAGTGTGCTTCACACACAGTTTGTGTGCTACACAAAAAAAGCTTATTGGATCACCTGCCGAAACCCGGGATCGAACCAGGGACCTTTAGATCTTCAGTCTAACGCTCTCCCAACTGAGCTATTTCGGCTCAGCTGAATGTTGCAATATCTTCAACCAAATCCTCTGGGCGGCCCCAGCAGCAAGACCCACAAATGTGTTTAGCGGCCCCAGTGGTCTGTGCTAACTTTGGGTTCCTGTGTTCGACCCTCCACTACATTGAAGCTTTTAGCTTTGGGGTCCATTTGGGTCCAATTAAAGCATTTTACAGGTTCAAAAGTCCAAACACGGGCGAAAAAAACAGCCAGTAAATGCTTTTCCTGGTTGCCACCGAGCGTCTGATGGAGGTGAGAACAGAATGCCGATTCATGGCGTGAGTAAACAGGGGGCACTGCCCGTGGCTAACGTCATCTCCAGCACGCCAACAGAGGTGCAGTCACACCTCTTCCCATTCCTCTCGCCTCGCCACTTTAAAGGCTACGATCAGGGCGAGGAAATATTTGCAGGGCGAGGTCCCGTCACACCAATAACACCCCTGAGACGCTGGACAAACAAGACCAAGGACGCTGCTTACATACAGGACATGACTGATCAAAACACGGAGGGTGCCCGCAGCTCCAGCGCAGCATGAGTCAGCGCTTATATGTGAGGGCGCTTAAGGCCTTTTTGGTCTCTCAATCGCTGCATCCCAAAGTGGACCAGGCCGGAACCATCTGAGGGCAGGGCGGCCATGTTTACACGCGCAGACACATTCAGCTAAGGTCATTCCACGGTCGGATTAGGACGCTAATCGGCCTGGGCGTAGCTGCAGAGTTAAGGCACGCTAACTCGACACAGGCTGAACTGTTCCTGCCAAGTGGAGTCCAAATGCCGCTCTGTTCGTGCAGACCGGGAACAGAGCCACCCAGCTGATCTAGAACCAACCGCCCCGGGCAGGGGCGACTGTATAGACATGCTGCTGTATTAGAGCCTCTCAAAGAGAAACAACATTGTGGCACTGATGTTGTTCAGAGGCTCAAATCTAGCGGTGGTTCCATGGTGTAATGGTTAGCACTCTGGACTCTGAATCCAGCAATCCGAGTTCAAATCTCGGTGGAACCTACAAGAAAGAAGTCTTTTGGGTTTGGCTCAGTCTGTGATGGACCTTGCCTGGGGACTGGAGGGTGGCCGGTTCCAACACTTGGTGTCCCAGTGATAATTGTGGCAGGAGTGACTGCATTTTGTCTCCTGAGCACTGCCGAGGTGCCCTTGGGCAAGGCACCCGACCCCAACCCCAATCTTTCAAAATGGGTGGCCCGCTCACTTTTTGGACCTTCCCTTACTGCATGACATGGTGAGCATATTTCCATGTGTGTAAGATTGAAAAATATGTAATTTCCCCCACAGGGAATAAATAAAGTGTATCTTCATTTCTTTATTTCTTTTCTTTCTTTCACATGCCATTGGCAAACCAGGCTCAGGGAAGTCCAGCCGGACTGAATGAATGCGTTATTTGTCTTTTTCATGGTCTCATTCATCCAGTTGTAAGTCTTTCAGACCAGAAGTCAAGCGAGGTTGGACCCAAGTGGACGGCAACAACCGTCAAAATGTCCAGAACCTCACCAGATTAGAGACACCTCAAACATCTGCACTCTGATGGCACCGCCGGAGCTGTCTCCATGGCAACCGGAAGGAGCTCTATCATCCGTTTGGATGCGGAGGATCAGGATTTTCCGGTTTGAGCAGCAGGAGTTTGCCTCACCTTCCTCCTTAACCCTCCCCCGTCACGTCCACAAAGCCACACACACACACACGAACGCACACTTTCCACCAAAGCCAGACAGAGCGGATGGTGTTTTCCCTCTGCACAAGTGTGAGTCACCGCCAAAACTCTCCCAGGCTGCATGAGGTGGGGGGGACAGATGTGCGTGTGTGTGTGTGTGTAGGGGGGTCTGCTGTGGGCAGAGACTAATGGGAAGCCTGGCGAAGGCATTAGGGAGAACGTGTGGACATAATGTTCTGGCTGTCGCGCAGTGAGCTCATGTTAGGGCAGCATGAGTCTCGACACATTCACTCACGGCCATTATGTCGTTATATCAACCACTGCTTCTATCGGCCTAATAACAGGGATTATACGCCTCGCAGCCCACGGAAAACACAACTCCCCATCCTCTCCTGCAGCCGCTCCAGAAGGCGTCGGGTCGGAGCGGGAGAACGAGCTCCGTCATGTCAGATCGCGGCGCTGGAGGCCGGACCGGCTGCGGAAAGCTGGAAGGGCTTGAAAGGAACAGACGGCCCAGACTGCAGCTTTGGGGAGAATCCAGAGCGATAAGACTATTTTGTGTGTTATTACGGCCCACACCTGCTCACACAAAGCTCGCAGTGTGTGTGCATGTGTGTGTGTGTGTGTGTGTGTGTGTGTGTGTGTACCTGTCCGTCGCTGGCCTGGTTGTGGACGTACTTGAAGCCTGGGATTCGTCTCTGGCTGCAGACCACACCCACATCCTCAGAGTGTTTACAGTCCGAGTGCCCAAGACCGTTAGATTCACACTCAGCCAGACTCTTCTCACTGCCACGGCAGTGCACGTTATCCAGCCAGATACGGCCTGAAGATAAGATAAGATAAGATAAGATAAGTTTAGATAAGATAAGATAAGATAAGATAAGATAAAATAGGAGAAGATAAGATAAGATTCCTGACGTTCCTGAGAGATGGGGTGAGTTAAGATTAAATAAACCCTAACCCTTACCCCAACCCTAACCCTTACCCTGGAATGATATGAAATAAGACAGGACAAATTAAGATATATAAAATCTGATGATTGTGACAGCTTGCACTTAAAAATGTCAAACAATATTGAGTGCAGAGAATAATTGATGTTTTACAATAAAATCTACAGATAAGAGACAAAAGAGGCCCTAATAGCTTCAATCACTGTCGGTGCATAGACTGGTCTTGCCGATTCCCTGCTACTCTTAAATAATTTGCTTGAACTCTGTGCTTCCATCGTACTGTTGCTCTCTCCTCCTCCTCTGTTAAGAGGGGCTACAAGGAACAAAACGAACCCATCTCTGTCCTGAGAACCTGAGACGGGCTGGATGAACACGTGGACACAGGTGGTTTGATTTACCGGATCCGGCAGCACATTTGAAAACAAAGCCGGAGCAAACGACGAGCTAGTGGAGTTGCGCCCAGCTGCAGCCTTTCCTCAGACCATTCACATTCTCCTCAGCTGATTTATGCCCCATCCTTAGCAAATATTTAACTTCGGGGCTTCGGAAAGCCAGATTATTGGTCAGTTTCCACTTTTAGGTGTGTAAAACCAGAATATTGGGAACACACACCCAGACTCCTCATCACACTCTGCACATAGGCCACATTCTTGCCTCTGGGTTAGATGTGAGTTGAAATTTCTTGAAAGTTCTCACCGTTGTTCCAGGAGTCATGACTTCACGTGGAAATACCACAGAATGACTCACTTTGGTGTTTCACCGCGTAGCCATCTTGGCTAACACATACTCACTCCCACACACACACACACACACACATGTATACACTATTAACCACACGGCAGAGTGTTTCCGTGAGGCCTGAGCTCAGCCAGCTCCACTCACGTGTACAAATGTTTGGTTTCCCCAAACGTCAAGCATTCTTGGTACCAAACCTCCATCCGCCAGAAGTAGCCTGAGCTGTCGCCAAGCATGATCGTTGGGAAAAAACGCCTGGCTGCACAGCCCCATCCTTTGGCAGTGTGTGTGTGAATGCACTCTGCTGAGGAACATCCTGAGCATGGCGAGGTCTTCACCTCACGTGGAGCCATGAGAACAACAACAAGGAAAGGTTCCAGCACTCACCGCCACGTCCACACACTCACACGCACACTCACTCACTCACGCACACACACACACACACACACACACACAGACATACACACACACACACACACCAGGTGTGATAAACCCCAACAGCTGGTAAAACCCTTTGCAGGTCCGTGGGGAATCAGATTTTCCAGCGGGCAGGCAAAGAGAGCGAGCCGAGGAGTAGAGAGGGGGGAGCCATGAAGGTCCAGGTCCAGACACACGCTGGACAAAGTTTAAAGCACAGAAACAGGAAATGATGAGTAAAATGCTGATCTCTTTTATCAGCCCTTGAGGGAAACTGCCTCTCAGCACCCGTCCCCATCATCTGAGGGGCAGACGGTGCGGTCTGAGAACTTTGTGTCTCAATGCTTTTCACATCAAAATCCACTAGATTCATAAGGCAGTGGACTGTCCACCACTTGTTCAGAAGGGTTTTATTGGGAGGAACTACAACCAGACTACCACCCTCTCGCAAAAATAGACAGCTGCCCAAAAAAAAGACTTCTACGGCAAGTGAGGGTGTGCCGAAACCCAAAGATACACCAGGGATCTTCAGATCTTCAGTATGTTCCCACTGAGCTATTTCAGATTCTCTGGTTTTCATCCGCTTTGGATGAATACCTTTTTTTTAAGTTCTGCAGCCGGCACCGCCCAGAAGATGTCTGACAGAAGATACCACAATATCTGCCAGCAGTCCCGAAATAGCTATGTTTGGGAGAGAGCATTAGACTGAAGATCTGAGGGTCAGAGGGCAAGGGTATGGTTGAAACCCCTTTTGACTGGCTCTTCCTAGAATAGGTTTGTTGCTCTTGAGGAAGGCCTGATCCCCAGGCAAGGGCCACACTGAGACCACGCCCACTGCTCCTCTACTTAGGACAGGTTACATGTCTCCCTAACAACAGTGTTATGAAATCAAAAAACGTTATCAAAAATCTATTGCTTTAGAATGTTATCAAAAATTGATCAATCTAAAATGCTGAACTCTCCACACAAAACCAAAACAGTATCTTGTGCCTCCTTCCCAATCTGACCACATCACATTTAACAACACCTGTGAATTTCTCATAACCACCTCTTTGTTCGATTTCAACGACTCTCTTACATCATGGTGTATTGCCTCCTTTGCCCCTCATACTCCAAGTCAATCCTGGATAGGGAGCAAGATGTCAAGAAGTCCATTCACTTGGACAGCAGGACCTGTAGGACTGAAAAAACATCTCCACGCTATTCTATCCTGCTTTGTGGCTTAAACAAGTGATGCCCGGTTAACCACGTTGTGAGGCTCACTAGGCTTCCACAGGAAATCTCACACAATCTCAGAGGAGACAGACGGGACGAGATTCCGATTACGTCTGTGTGTGTTTCTGGCCTTGGCGCCGACTTTTTTATGTGGTAGAGAGGCATGTTTCTCTCCTGATGGGGAAACCAGGACTGCAGGGGCTGCAGGCGAGGAAGGCTGAGGTGGCAGATGGGTCGGGGGGTTACACTTTCACGGGTTTCCATGGAAGAAGTGAGATATCCCGTGGAGGCCTTCACGCTCGTGTGTGTGTGTGCGTGTGCACGTGTAGCTGCTGAAGGTCTGCAGAATGGACACTTCGCAGGGGTGAACCTTCTCTGACAGAGTGTAAACAAGCTGCTGAGACCAAAGCCCAGCAAAAGGTCACAGAGATTTTCTCCCATGAGAGCAGGAGCATCTTTGAGTTTATAAAACCTTCTTGGGAAGTTCTGACCAATATAAACAAGCTGATGCCAGCTGCATGTCCTCTAAATGCTGGCAGCAGATCCACAACCTGGTGATCCAGATCTTACAGAACACCACTGTATGCATCAAGGTCCAGGTGATCGAGAACAAGGTCCCACTGAAACACATCCTTCTTCTCCAAGTTCTACTACTACTAGATCCTATTGGTTCAGATCCTATTGATAGATGCAGATCCAGCGGATCCCAGTTTAATTCCAACTGCTAATGATCCTGATCCAGAACTTTAGAATTCACACGCACACACACACACACACACACACACACACACACACACACACAGGTAGGTCCTTAACTTTATTGATCTGCTTTTCCTGGAAGATCCACAACATCAGTGGATCAACAAAGTACCTCCCTACCTACCTACCTACCTCCACACACACACACTCACTCACACACACAGTTTAAGAGTTTTAGGATAATATTTTAGGATAATATACGCTTTGACATTTGGATCCTCTGAGGGAGGTTTATTAATCAGTCTGAAACCAAAACCAAATCATCAAGTCTCCTCACATCTCCACTCCTAATTTGAGAAGTTTCAATCTTTCAGAAGTCTCCTCCCTAGAGACTCTCTCACTCTTGCTTAATCTCATCTTACCTTCTCCTCTCCCATACTTGGCCGACGGCGCCCAGGACTCGGCGTCCATGAAGCCCAGCTGCCTGCAGGCCACCTGGGCGGCGTAGATGGAGAAGTCATCGTCGCACACCGTCCCCCATTCGCCGTTGTAGTAAACCTCCAGCCGGCCCTCGTAGTGTTTCCGCTTCTCACCAACCAACCGTAGCTGGATTGATGGTGTTCCTGGGTTGGCTTGAGCGCCACACAGCACCAATAGGCTCAGCAGGGCCGACAGGAAGCAGCAGAGGGCAGCGGAGTGCGCCATGATGCGGTGCTATTGGGGGCAACGAGGGATATGTGGGTGGAGATGAAAGAGAAAAGAACAAACATGAAGGTCAATGTCCACCAAAGGACACTTGGAACAGTGGACGCGTAGCTCCAGATCACCATCGGAAGTCAAAGGTCAAAAGTACCATGAGGAAGCAGGTGGTGCAAGGGTGGCAACAGGCACCTTAGCTGGGAAATAATAAAATCTGAGACAAAAACCAGTTTGAGGAGGTTCCAGGTCCTCCTGGTCCTGGTCTCCGAGTAGACATTGAACTCTGACTTAGACTTGGACTTTGTTGGTCCTTGATAATGCTTGGCAGATGATCCCTGGATTTACTACTTTCCAGGATCCTGCTGTTTGCCGAGACCTGAGAGGCTCCTTGACTTAATAGGTCCTCAAGAACCAAACAGGCTCTCCAAAGAACCAAACAGGTCCAGGTGCTACGATTCACCTTCTCATTGGACACAGAAAGCTGCACAGGTGGCCTCACAAACACACGCACACACACAAACACACACACAAGTGGCCCATAACTCTGAAATTGGCTTTAGCAAGGGTCTCCCAGGTGTGGAGGTTGGGTGGAGCTCTGTGTGGGGCTTGGGGGTTGGGGGTCAGCGCCCTCTAAGGAGGCCTCAGGTGTTTAAGGCATGTCTTAGGTGTGACTTGTCCTCCTCTCTTCATCTCATCATCTACTGGTGTGAGCCTGCAGGTCGGACCACTGAGACTCAGGACGGAACCCCCCCCCCACCGCCACTTCGTCTCCCTCCTCCTTCTCCTCGTCATCAAGGTTTAATTGCAAACCATTAAAGTGTCAGAGGAGGAGAATCCCCCCTCAGGGAGGAATGCTGAGTGGGAGGGAAGAGAATGAGGAGGAGTAGGGTCAGAGGGTCAGCGAGCGGAGGAGGAGAAGTCCGGAGGACATGGATGCAGGCAGGGGGGCTGTAAGGGAAGCTGCTTTCCCTGGTGTAGTCATGGTAACCACCAAAACAGAGTGATGACCGACTGATGCAGAATCTGTGAAACGTCGCTGAGACGTTTTGCTCACAGCGAAACATCTGCAGGTCCTCCGGGCCCCTGGAACCATCTCATCTGGGTTCAGACGAGACAAAACGGCTTTTCCTACGCTAGTGTAACTCCTTCCTACCACCATCAGACTGGAGTACATTCACAGTTGTCTGAGTTGGAGAACACAGCCACAAATCAGCTGGACAAACGTGAAGCCC
>OMPJ01022594.1:6015-20751 GCA_900312935.1 Carapus acus
CCCGGCCCGCTCGCCCACCCTGTCCCACCCCGCCTGGCCATGCCTCTTCTCGCTCCTCATGGGGGTCACTAATGGATACTTTGGCTCTGTGCCCATGATCCAGGCGGCTGGCAGAGTGCCGCCCGAGCAAAGGGAACTGGCAGGTGAGACAGTGTGTGTGCTCATGTCTGTGTGTGTGTGTGTGTGTGTCCACCAGGAGAGCAAACGTAGCGCCACAAACGTGGAAGCTCTACCCTGAATGGTGCAGCCATCTTTGTTCCATCTATGTCCCCACACACACACTATGTCCCCACACACACACTATGCCCCCACACACACACACTAAAAGTGACTATTGACATTAAACTCAATATTTCTATAAAAGGTAAAGTTGAACAAGGTGGATGGGACATCTTTGGGAACTCATGGGAAGTTAACGCCTCTGTCATTTCCACTGACGTGTGTTTGTAGCCGCGGCTAGACGGACGCGTATCATACTCACTCACGCAGCCAAAGTTCCGTACTTTCCAAATATGTTGAAAAGCATTTTAAAATTGTCCATGTTTGTGCTGTGAAGAAGCGTAACACAATCAACGGTACGCAACCAATCCCGAGTGGAACTAAATGCGGTAGCGCGGATTGATATGAGTGCAACAGGTTCGAGGTTGAATTCACACACGCTCCGTTGTTGACAGTGGAGGAGCCATTATACGAAAATAATGAGCGCTCACGTGACCGATAACAGCCAATCAGAACCCAGCATTCACCCAAGCCATGTAATAATTGTTTATAAATCCGACATCACATGCAACTGGGGAAAACAAATGCACACAGGAGTGTTTTTGTTAGCATTATCCGTGTAAGTGCCGTCATGTTTTGCCCGCTCCTCTGACCTCCTCTCCAGGGAACACCATGACGGTGTCCTACATGGTGGGCCTGATGTTGGGCTCTGCGGTGGCGTACGCGGCGTACAGCTTCACCGCCCCTGGATCGGGACTCCACCTCCCCACGCTGCGCCTGCACCCGCCCGCCAACTCCACAGGCTACTGAGCCGCTCACGCTCGTCCGTCGCCGAACCAGGAGGACGCGCCTCGCCCAGGGGTTCCAGCTGGTCCTGCAGCTGCCACGGTGGGCGGAGCTTTAGAGGATGGAGGCGTTTCCACAGTGTGTCACTATGTGTGGAGGCTGTGAGGGCTGGAGACCTGCTGGAGATGTGAAACAAGAGAGCAGAAGTTTGTCCAGGACAAGAAAATGAGCAAACAATTGCGCTCTTGTTTGAATGATATTTCACTTTTTTTTGCTGGACTTTCCAAAGCGGTGGGAGTCTCGGTGAGAATGCCGAACCATGAAATGTGAGGAGAGAGACGTCCACGTCTGTGTAGAACCATCTCACGTGTCCACAGTGTCTTGACTGTCCAACATCCATCCAGTGGAGGTGATCAACATGAGGAGATGAAACATTTGGAGGAAAAGAATCTGGGAGCCAAAGGGGAAAAATACAGAATATATTATATATATATATATATAAAGACAAAGCCAGTCAATTGATGTGACTATAATTTTGCAGTAGAGCTTTCAACTCTTTCATTCTTTCTTCGTATTATCATGAGTTTGAAATGACCTATTTTGCTTTCAATCTCAAAACCTGGAGCAAAGAAGGGTGCAAACCTGGAAATACCACAGCTGAAAAATTCAGTGGCTTTAAAAAGTGTTGTAATAAATGTAGAGATAGATTACAACAAATTGTTTGACTTGTTTGGTTTTTTATGCTGTTTTTCAATATCATAGATTTGTCTCACACACACATATGGTATGACGAAGAAATAGACAATGAGCGCTCTTGTGTTGACACCTTGCTTGTTGAGCGTTGAACACAATCAGTAACACAATAAACCACAATCATTACACCAACCTGAATGTGGATTCTGGGCTGGAGCAACAATTTGTGCTTAATACGTGATGGTCCACTTTGAAACAAGCCGACAAAGGGTTCATGAAACTGTGTGTGAATATAAAAAGTGTGTCACTTCTGTGAGATATATATATATATATAGAGAGAGAGAGAGAGAGAGAGAGAGAGAGAGGGAGAAAGAGAGAGAGAGAGAGCGAGAGAGAGAGAGAGAGAAAGAGAGCGAGCAGCGGTAGCAAGTCCTGTTTATGAAAAACGATTCTGGACTTTTTGTATTGAGAGTTGAATTCTTTCCACACTTCTATTCTCCATTTTCTGTTTTTTAAATACCCATAGCTCTACGTAGATCAGGATTAAAACCACATGCACGGCACACAGACATGTCTTTCCAGCAGAGGGCGCTGTAGCATCACTCAAAACAATCTCTGCAGGCCTCAACTGTGCAGATGACAGCAAACTACACCGAGAAGAACATCTTCTCCACATCTTTAAAGTGATGTTTCTCTGGCCTTTTTCATCTCAGCGGACCATTGGACGAGAAACGGGAGCAAAGAATGAAAATAGATCCTCCCCAAATTCACCAACTTGCTCCTGTACAGGCCCACCGACATTCTTTATACTGTTTCTTTGTGGCTGTACCTGTGAATATGTGCCTGTGTGTGTGTGTGTGTGTGTGTGTGTGTGTGCTAATTTTGGATCTAGCTGCAGGGAGAGAAAGTCTCTGGTGTGTGAAAGAGTAACTGATCATTAGTCATTCTGCTCCACATAGGGAGGACAAGAGTGGAGGGAGGAGGGACGCGGGCGGGACAAGGAGACATTTGAGAGGGAAAAACAAAAGGAGGCATGGAGACATCGACACGTCTCCCAGGCTGAGTGGCAGCGACTTGAAACAAGACGCTGATGTTCACAGGGAGGTCCTCCATGTTCAGTCTTCCAGAACCTGTTTCCACCTTATGGAGGGTTCAGTGTGTTCCTTTATCAAAATCATGATGTGAGACCCAAAACGTCAGTTTGAAGTGTGTGTAACCAAGTCAAACACCCCAGGACCATACCTCAACATGTTTACCATGTCCCTCACCATGTCCCTCACCGTGTCCCCCAGGAGGCCTCAGCAGCCTCCTCACAGCTCGGAGCAGCTGGAGGACCCAAGCTGAGAATAAAGATGGAGACCAGAGATGATCAATAGTAACTTGAAAGAAGTGCAAGCTGGAGGTCAATAAAAGCATCAGGAGCATCCGATGCTAATGAACACACACACCCGTCCGCAGGAGACACACACACACACACACACACACGAAACATGCAGGAACATAGAATTATCGAATTTTGAGGGTTATAATCATACAACCCGCTTTTCCTCACTCATTGGACGGGCACGGCCGAGTACTCAGCCAGTCATGGCCGTAGCTCATATTTAGAAAAGCACCATTGGCTGGATAATTCTCGTCTCCCTTGATGGTTTATGGTACAGAGGGCAAAATGATGGTACAAACATCATGATTATCGTACAGCTGGCAACACTGGCTCATCAGCTGTAACTGTGAAAAGCTGTTGGTCACTGACAAGTGTCAGCAGGCCAAACGGGTGACGAGGTCGATGGTGTTGCAGTGTGTTGTAGCTCCTCCCCTCCCAAGCTAGCACGCAGCCATGCCACAATGGGGAACATATACATGACAAAAACACAAGAGAAGAAAGGGAGACTGACACGAGGCTGAGAACACGGATCCCTACGGTCCCAGAGGTCGACTGTGGAGCTTGTTGCAGGTTTTGTCGCCCAGAAACCTGATCGGCTCCGAGACATTTGAGGCAGAAAAGGCACGACTGCCTGCCCGGGATTCTGCTGCATGTGCTGGATTTGACTCCTCCTCACGTGGGCCTGCTGAGCCGGCTCCAACGGCTGGACGCTGCTCTTAATGCTCAACGCTCCTCCGTCGAGGAGACGTGGACCCATCCTGTGCAGAGTCTCATTGGCCCACCGACGCGTCTCCACCAGTCACGCTGGTGTGTGAGAGAGAGAGAAAAGTCTGAGGGAGCTGCATGGTGTGTGGGCGGGGATGTCAGTGTGTGGGTGTGTGTGTGAGAGCCAAAGGTGAGGGAGGGAGAGAGAAAGAGAGAGAGAAAGAGAGAGAGAAAGAGGGGTTATTGAAAGCCTGCCTGCATAATTTGACCGTGAGCTGGATCCTCATGTTTGGTGGCTCAGGTTTCATGCTGCTGTTGGACCAGGAACAAGGAAACATCTGCTTTGTTGGACCTTTGTCTTTGGTTTGTGCTGCAGGTGGGACACTTTCTGTTTGTGTGAGGAAGAGAATGAGGCAGCATCCAACTAAAGGGGCTCTTGTCTCACTTCAGCTTCTTCACATCATTACTGGGTCAAAACTGACACACCTCAGATGTTTCAGGAGGCACACACGCCTCACTAACCCTAACCCTAACCCTATCCCTAACCCTGACTGGCGGCTGGTGTTGACACACAGCACAGCACACACAGGCTGCGTGGAGGTCTCGACCAACCCCGGCTATGGGGAGTGGATGGCGACTCTCAGAACACCATCTTTGTTCTCAGCTGTGGTAAACACCAGCTTGAGAGGGGAGCACACCAATAAAACCACGTCTCAGCATGATGTCAACGGGGCCCGATGTCATTTACAGCCGCGGCGTTATCGGTGACATCGCCGTGGGATTTTTATGATGTCATTACACACACCAGGGCGATAATGTCGAGAACATGACACACAGCAGTGATGAGCACTCATCCACAGGCCAGGACCACTCCTGTCCCGTCCTGCTATCGAGAGTCAAGTTCCAAAGTTTGACTGGTCACATGCCCATTGGATGTGCAGTGAAACTGTAGCGAAACTTAACAATTTCCAGCCTCAGCTCTCTCTGTGTCTGTGGGGGCTTTGAGGTCAAAGGTCAATGAAGCGGTCCTGAAGACTGTGATGACATGATGGACTTAAGGGGAAAGAGGGACGTCCACGCTCACGCTGACAGAGCAGACTGACACTGCAAAGTCTGTCCTAAAGCAGAAGCTCTATCTCCTGGGAGGACTTCCACAGAACATCTCTGAACTCTGACTCACACTGTGTAGGTCAAACTGGAACACTCGGGGTCAGACTGGTGGGAGGGCGGCTCACAGATAATAAACGGGATGTTCTGTCCAACGTGCTCAATGAGAGAATACCCAGCGATAAAATGGATAAAGAGAAATTCAGCCATCCAATGACATTGAACTCAGCTGGGTGAAGAGTCCAAAGTGTCTCACGTCTCACCCAGAGTGTCCAACACCTCCATCTCAGCCTCGCTTCAAACCCCTGAGTGCAATTCCATCTCTGACCAGCAGGTCAGTGCCCAGGAGGAGCGTGAGGTGGCAGCCTCGGGCTGGCCGTTCTCACTCAGCCTCGCTCGCTCGCTCACTCTTGCACCTCCTCAGCCAGCATCATTGTCTTTGCACCCTCTGAGACGTCGCTCACACCGTCACGCGTATCCCAAGAACCACAACAGTGAAGAGTGTGTGTGCAAAACAGCCACAGAAAGGCAGAGACACGCAAACGTGCCTCAGAGACAAAGAAACTGATGTTTCATTCATTACGCCCGGCATGAATAATAGATCAGTCATTGACATGCAGAGCATCTCTCGCTCACATGAGATTGGCAGGTTAATTTTGAGAGAGCAAAAGGCTGACAATTTCATTTCATATGACGGGACAAAAAACAAAACAGAATCAGGACTGCATAACCCTTTGGTGCTGTACTCATTGTGCTCCTTCACGCCCCCTCACTCACCAACACACCTACAGTATCTGCAGGGAGGCTGTGTGTGTGTGAGTGTGTGTGTGTGCACAGGCGTGTGTAAGTCCACAGTGAGAAGCTAACACGGTTTAAAACTGACACTCAGAAATACTGCACATCCAGAAACAAAAGGACGGCGACAGAAGTGCCCCGAGTCTATAAAAAGGAGAAAGAGATGGAGTGATTCGATTACACTGAAATAACACAGAGACACACTAACATAATCAGACACACACACACACACACGCCTCTGTATCCCTGCTCTCTCTCCTCCTTGTGTTCAAGCTGAAAAGAACGCTCATCCAATAAAACGCAGCCATTCCCACAGTGTGAGCCAATCAGAGTCCCTTGTGCAGACACACCCACCGGAGGGTGTGTAGGTCGCTGCTGAAGTAGGTTAGAAAGAATGCGTGTGTGTGTGTGCAGTGCTATGCGGATTTCAGGGTGGCCGAGTGCCATACGTGTGAAAGTGTGTGTACCCGAGGAGACGAGGCGCGGGCGGTGGTGTTGTGCTGATGTTGGTCCTCAGTGGGAACACCAGTGCTGTGACACCAGGCTGCTGCTCTCACCAGTAAACAGCAACACAAGCCTGCTTAATCAACGTCAGAGCAACCATTTAATTACACCTTCTGCCTCTTTGTCTGACATACACACACACACACTCTCACACACACACCTGTGCCAGGAGGCTAATCTTGTCTCCATCTCATCAACCAGCAGCTTTGACCCTGAGGTGCCAAGATGGAGGCCCCACAGGGTCCAGCGCTGATTTCAAGGGAACCCCCACTGAGTGGAACAATAAACCTTGTTTGATTGACAGCAATGAAAAAGAGCTTTAAAATCGCATGAAAAACTCATTCAAATCACGCACCATCATAACCGTTTGTGTAATAATGCAGAAGGAAAATAAGACGTGGCTGCTCAGGTCTTCACAACCGCCTCTGTTCTCATTGGACAGACTGAGAAGGACATGAACCACACTGACTGGCTCAATGTCTTCGATTCAGCCTGTATTGATGAAGAAGAATGAAGAAATTTCTCAAAATACACCTGAGAAGAACATTGTGATTAATGTAGCAGAGAGAGTTGGCCCGGCCAGTGGGACGGGACTCCTTCTGATAGCTTGAGCAGGTACTATCTTCCCATAGTTCTTCCGTGTACAGCGTTGTGTCCGATGGTTCACCCTCGAGGACGGTGACAGAAGGAGTGATTTGTTGACATTGTGGTGTGACATGAAGTGCATCATCTCCCATCTCTGACATTTCCTCTCACATCGTTCACACTCTGGCCTCCGTTACTTTGTAGGGGAAAATTCTTGGTCCAGCATTGAGAACACACTGGAAATGAATCTGCTAAATAAGGTGCGTCTGTGAGCAGGCTTTGGCCCGATCGGCTCTCCTGTGCTCATCTTCACGAGGCCCTCAGGAGTGACATGACTTCCTCTCTTTCTGTCTCTGGCATACTTCTGGTCTGTTTGCTTTTCCCACTGAGGGTGATTTGCGTGAGGCTTCACTTGTAAGCAAACCAAGACGCCTATTTTCTGGGGGTTAGCACACTTGGCTTGTTTGGGTTAACTTGTTTGGATGTGAAATTTCATGGCAGCTGAAATGCAGTGGATTAGTCGGGGAAATGAACTTTTATCTGTTTAAATCAGATCAACAGCTCTATTGTGAAAGAGGCCTTTAAGGCCAATTTGACAGAATCGCCTCCTGGAAACAAATACATTTTTGTGATTCCGATTTGATGGCAGGTTGAAACCATGGAAAGGTGGAAGTCCTTGACACACCTACAATGCTGAATAAGCATCAACGGCGCTGACGAAGATTTAACATATCAAATGTGACATGGACACAGCCTCCGATTGTGCAGGTGTCCCCATGGCAACAAGCAAACGAAGTTCTGTACCTACATAACAATATGGCAAAATATATCTTTCCAGTTTGAGTTTGAGAATCCTGACTGAACATTTGACATATGAATTCTCTGATGAGAAGTGATGAGAACAACAGTGAATCCACATGTTAAGGTGTGTGGGGAGAAAACCCTTCAGTCTCTCTCACTCATCCAGGCGTCGTGGTGGAACAGAAGTGGACCCGCTCTGTGGTCCAAAGACAAGAATCCGATCGCAATTATGGAACAACTGAGGGAACAAGTGTGCTCAGAAGAGCAGCGTGCAAGACAAATCGAATCAACAAATCCAGCGTGGAGACGTCCTCAGTGAGTGAGCCGGTGGACAGTGGGAGCATGTTTACGGCCTGACGGGGGGAATTTTAGGAGACGTGTACACAAAGGCCATTAGACTGCACCAGGCATACAGTTTGATTTGTTTATTGATTAACTATAAAATACTGAGTTACTCAAACAATTTCAAAGAAACACTGGTAAATGTGGTTGCTGTGTGTAAAAAAAATTAGAAACAAGACAACACATACAGTCTAGAGCCACAGAATATATCTGGTTTAGGAATTGTTTCTAAAATGTATTCTTTAGCATTTTTACAAGATTAGAGATGTGTATAAAGTATATCTTAATAGCTTTACGTCCCATTGAGGGTCAAGGATCATTTACAAAACTTGATTTCTATCTAATTTTTGTATTTTCTATTTTTCTCTATTTCTACTTTCAAAATAATCTTTTTTTCTCTGTAACAGGACGATACTGAAGGAACAGCAGACGAAGAGCCAGCCTCCAGTCCACCTCTCTCTCTCTCTCTCTGTCTTTCTCTCTCTCATTTCTTTTCCTCTCTCTCTAGCAGCTACCTCCCAGGGCCTGTCAGCAGTATTGCTTGAGAGATGATTGTTTAAAGAGGGGAGTGAGAAATAAACCATGCATAGACGAACAAAAAAAAAGAAAATGAAGAAATCTGGGGCAAATAAAAACATCAAGGCCGAAGAAAGGGCACACGTAGAAAGTCTGAGAGGAGACGGGCAGCGAAAATATGACACTTATGTGGCAAAGTAAGTGGTTGGTACAATTTGCAGTGAGTGGGGAATGAGCGTGTGCTTGTGAGTGTTTGTGTTGGACCCTGTGTGAACACCAAATGCTGAGCTTTTGACGGTGGGGCCAATACAGAACATAAATTGGGAGGTGGTAACACCTTTAAGGGCTACACACCGAGAGAAAAAGTGCTTTAGCAACTGTGCGGCAAAAGTGAAGCGACATCCAGAGAGAGCACTTCACACCAGGCCACTCTACTGATGAAGCTACTGAACCACGTCCCCACAGGTGTGGGGATCCCTTCTTCACATCCCCTTTGACCTGCTGCAACTAAAATGTCTCAATCACCCAAACACCAACGACAGATTCCACCATTAACAATTAATCTTCTGAATCAGTGTTGTGGAGAAAGGTAGTCAGTCAGTTATGTGAGAGAATGTGGGACATGATTGTATCAATCAAACATTTAGCGTGATATCTACTCAACTATCTCAAAAATCTGAGGATATAACAACTTTACAACTTTCTGCCACCTTAAATGGACTCATATGGCAAACGGACAAGCAGTATTTGCATTTTACCCTGTGAGGCAAAGCCAGAAAAAAGCTTCTCTCCAGTTTAATATTGGACAGTGAAAATATTTGCCTTTTACCAGGCAAATCCTCACCGCTCTGGAATCTGCTCCAGACGTTACAGAACCATCTCAGATAAGCAAGTAGAAATAAGGTATAACCTGTAATGTGATCAGACTAAAGACAATACAACTGATCGCCAGAGTAGAAAATATTACACCTATTGAATATCAACAAGAAAATCTGCAATCTCCACAACGTGGCAGAGAGAGGGCAGCGTGGGGAAACGGACGAGAAAAGAAAGATGGTATTCACTGACGCTGTGTACTGCAGACCACATACTGTATATGTGTGTGTGTGTGTGTGTGTGTGTGAGATCAGACACACCTGATGAACACTGTACAAACACAAGTGTGACACAACGTCTTTCTACAAGTAATCAAAGTGAATGAACAAACTGTAATTGTATGACTTTAAAAACCCCCTGGGTGATGGGACAAGTTGTGTTTTGGTGACTTGTGAAAATAAGGCCTTGGAGATTAAGGCCACCAACAGCTCTTAACCTCGAGCACAAACATTCAACAGTCTCCTCCCAAATAAAGGTAAATAAGGCACATGAAACGAAAACCATATGTGAGAGATGCAGATACGTGAAATAAGTATTTGAGTGTGTCTGACAGTGATGGCATGCAAATCAAGTTTGGATCTCTCACATCACGTACATTCAGGTGTGAGCATAGCGCACGTCTGTCCCAGGGTGTGTGCAGGCGCAGTGAGGCTGACGTGGGAAGAATGACACCTACGTGACAGCATAGGGAATGAAAACAAATCCAAAAAAACGAACAAACTGAAACAGAGATGCATTCAGATCAGCTGTTAGTCAGTCAGAATGAGGTTCTGCTGTGAACTTAAACAAATACGTTTTGTTGTTCTGATCACTTTTGGCAGCTTCATGGATGCTTTTCGTGCGACAGGAACATTATCAACAAAGTGTCCTGACAGCAAACATTGAACAGCTGGGTGGAGCTCAGGTGAGTTCAAAACGGTCAACACAGAGTTTTACTTTGGCCTCTGGCAGCCAGAATAGCAACAGGGAGACTGGACACAGAATGGGAGGAGCCTGATGGAGCCTACTAGCACCACCACCACCTCAGTGAGTGTGAGTGTGATGACGACGACAGTGGACACAGCACATGAAGGGAAAAGGACCATGTTCTGTCCCGTCTGTCCGTGGTGAGACTGCCCTCTCATACTCAGACAACAAGTGATTAAAGTCTCGCTCACGCCTACACCCACGAGGCTTGTGGACGAGAGATGAGTCTCTATGCTGATGTGCTTTTGGCAACAGTGCGACGCGTTTCATAGCTGCTCCTCTGCTGCCTCGGGTTCAAATGTTGGGAGTCGACTGTCCCCACAAGATGAGGAAATCAAAAACAAAAACAAGTGTTTTTAGGATAAGTCCAAGATTCCATCTTCTCTCTGTGGCCTGAGTTTGAGGGAGTAAGGAGCTTTAGCAGCAAGAAGTAACTTTGTCTGCTTGAATTCAGATTGTCGAGGGACGTGGAAGGAAGGGGGTCACAATAAGGAAGATTAGTTTACTCTCTGTAGCTCAACCACGCAAGGAGGAGTCTCTCCCTCCTTTTTCTCTTTCGCTCTGTGCATCTTCGCATGATGGCTCCTGTTGTTCTGCAGACACATGCATATAACTGGACTGTCACACCACCACAGCAACATCACGTAATCACAACATCAGTCCAGGGAGGAGCGTCACTCCGCCTCTCCTCTCCAGATCCCACTCTCCTCTATACGGTAGTTCACAGTTCATTAAAGCTTCATGACTGTTCACCTCTATCGAAAAAAATACTCTCGCATAAATCTAGTACAATAAAATAAAATTAACACTTAGATTTCCTACATATACCTGTAAGTGACACGTTGGTGAGTATTTACAGGTGTCTGCGCTCATGAGCGTATACTTGTGTCAATGTGTTTTTGTGGTTTATATACAAGCAAATATAACAGAAATTCTAAAATGCTCAAAAGTGAGGCTGTTTTGTAGACACTTGAATCAAATGGGCGGGTGCAAGGTTGGAGAGTATTGACTGTAGCGGGACATTTCTTGTTAATACTGTCTGTAGTGTGTCTCATCGGTGTAGTAGTAGTTGTTGTTGTTGTTCTTGACAAAGTGGCGGTCTGTGTTTTGGGGACACGACGGTCAGCTCCACCTGTGTGGATGTGGAGCGGTCAGTGCATCGGGTCACAACTGGGCCGCAGGAACCTGAACGGCGAGTTGTTTGGGCTGCAGCTCAGCAGATGACGGGGACTCCGTCAGTGTTGAAGATCATGCCGGTGGTGGGCTCGTAGGTGCCGGCCAGGTAGTAAAGGTCCTCGCTGTCGGCGTAACGGCGCGTGAGCGTCATCTGCTCGTACTCCTCCACGCTCACCACCAGACACTTGTGACTGACCGTCTGCACGTCGTTTTCGTCGCTGTGAGACGACTGGTACAGGGCGCGCTGCAACAAACACACACACACACAAAACTCATCAAGTACCACTGTTGACACAGAAATGGTTGACACAATTTTTTGAACAGTGTATATATACGTATGTATATATTGTACATATGCATACTATGTAGACTTTTTAGGGTTTTTTTTTAAACTAAAATGATTAATGTCACTTGTAGGCCTACTTCACCATTGTTGTTCATGTTACAATGCATTGTGGGAATATTTGCCCAGGGTCTGGGCTGCATATGCTGTTTTCATGGTTCATTAAGACTGTCTTATACGTTCCAGTAGATTCCTGGGGGTACACAGAGCTGACACCATCATTGTATCCCTGCACAACTCCTTCACTGTTGAAAAAGCTGAAATGAGCCCACACCTCCTGTGAGGGTTAAAGAGAGCTCAGCCCATTAAGACTCACCACTCGCTAAAATGGCACCATTGAGACTGTGCTAAACTGCAGCATCTCTCTACGGCATGAAGTACCGGTGTATGTGTACAAGCAAAAAAAAGGCACTGAGAGAAGTTGTGAGGACAGTTAAAAACTGATTGCGGTCACATTGCCATCCTCGGGGGACCTCGGGAGACAACACTGCCTGTCAAGGGCGATAAAATCAGTGGGGACTCGGTCACACATCCATTTAGCACACACCCACATACACTATCTAAAAGTCTAAATTTAGAACTTACAAATATGCAGATATTCTTGCTTCTCTTGCTTTGTTTGGCATATACAGGCTAGATACAGGAGAGAACACACCTCTGAGGAGGACTTTGGCACAATTCTTTGTTCATACTTTGGTAAATACAGAGTACAACAAGATCCTGCAACCATGCATTAGAGCATTTCAATCACATCCCTTCACAACCATTACTCAACGACTTGGCCACTGTATTTTTCCGCAGGGAAACCACTGTATTTTCACATTGGTGTGTGGAAGATGTTATTTTTTACCTTGACGACTGATTCTGATCTTTCCCAGATTAAGGGAAGAGCACATTCTCCACCTTGTTGGCATTATGTGCATTGTTGTACTATGAAGAGTGGACATGGACTTGGATCACCAATTTGTGATGGAGGTGGACTCTTTAAACGCAGTGATAAGAGCAGTCAAATCTCAATGCATGCCCTCTGCTCAGAAGCTCCATGTGCAGCTTTTTCGGCGAGGTGACACACACCTGCATAATGGAGCTGTAAGTAATTTGGCCGATGAATTAACCCTAGAGCAGGGGTGACCACACTTTTTTGGCTTGTGAGCTACTTTCAAAACGGCCAAGTCAAACAGATCTACCCCTTCCCAAAAAGCACACAAAGATTTGGTAGATTGGTCCAACTGTCCAATTACAGTGAGAAAATTGAGGTGAGCAACCTGTCATGTCCGTCCAAAGCTGCTGGGTCAGATCCTGCTCAAACTGTGAATCCTGACAGCTCCACAGCTTTGATCAAAGATAATATTTATGCCTTTTTCCCCCCAAGTCTTTCAAAGTAGTTCCTTCACCTTTCTCTTTCTCGGCTCTTTCTTAGCAGTGGTGGGAAGTCGTTATCGTAGCGTTTAAAAACAGGACAAAAATGCTGTTCCACATCTTCACTCTTTGGTGTTGCCACGGTAGGCACGGTATTGCTTGTTTGCTATTCCAACATTTAGCATTTTCAAGTCCATACTAACAACATTATGAAATTCCAACCGCAATACATGGAGTGGGAATCAAATGAGCACAAAACGGAAAAAATCCCAAATTACATTTTACAACGATTCCTCCAAGAAATCATGCTGTTGGCCAGACTATGTCCAAATCAAAATATAGCTTTCACATTGATTACGCACAAGCACACGCTTCCCAAATTTATAATGTTGACAGAGGGGCACAAGACTTATTGGCAATTTTTTAAGATTTTTGCACTCAGGCCTAACTTGCACAATTTATGTATTAACATTGGCAATCCCTACTAGTTCTAAACCCATTCAAACACCTTGCTACTGATGTGGTCATCTGTAAGAATTCTGAAATATTCGTTTTTTACTTGCCTCCATGAAGTCTTTCCTCTGGATGGAGGAGTGCAGGGCTGCGGGCAGAGACTGACCACACATCAGATCCCAGTTCTGGAAAGTGCACAATTTATGAATTGAGGACACAACGTTAGTGGGGAAAAAGTCCATTTATATTGGGGATTTATGTTCAGCTGCAATGCATCTGCACACATCTGTCAATCAAAGGTTAAAGGCCTTCGAAAGGCCTCCGGGGCAGAGTTGTAATGTCTGACCTTCTTGTCTGTGAGTTTCTTTCCTGGGTTGGTCTCCTCGGGGTGGTAGAACCAGTTGACCCTGACCACCATGTTGCTGCCCCACGACTCCCACATGCTTTGGATGCGGCCGATAAAGGGCAGATTGGGCCGACCGGCAGACAGAAACACCGCACAGTCACCGATGCGGATCATCTCTCGGCCGCGGACGATGGCCTTGTAGAAAAGCTTTTTTGCTTTGCCTTTCATTCCGCGTCTCTGAGGGTTTGAACAGGCAGAAGAAGGGAACAGAACATTAGTTCCATTTTTGTCTCGATTTTGCTTCATACACTTCAATGGCTATTCTCTAATAATAATATTTCCAATATCTTCCTGAGGATACAAATCTCAGTTTAAGTGGAGGAGGATTTCAACAAGCCTCATGAGCCTTATCTAAAGCAGATGTTCTCCTCACCTGTGTGGGTTTCCCAAACCATTTCCAGAGTTGTCTGGCTGGGAGGAAAGCCGAAATTTTGGGCCTGTTCTCCACACTGGGCAGCCTCTGGCGTTTGGCCAGCTCCTTGGTGGTAGGGAGGTGAACACCTTCTCTTCTCTTTGGTCGTCCCACTTTCCTCTCGCCACCATTTGGCTTCTGCTTAGGAGGGCGGCCCCTCTGCCCAGATCCCTTTCCCGTGGATGGTTTCACTGATGTTGGTTTAACGGGATTGTCAGCAGTTGTAGAAGATGAAGGAGACGGAGATGAAGGAGACTGTTCCTCCTCCTCCTCCTCTTCCTCCTCCTGCTCAAGTTTCACCTCCACGT
>OMPJ01022609.1:1164-14346 GCA_900312935.1 Carapus acus
AAAGTTTTCATAGATTTTGTTTTGTGTGAGTTTCTTTTTATTGCTTCATCAACGCACCCAACAACATATTGACAGTATGTTTACAAAATGCGTTTAGTATGATTCCCTCAATTAAGCACCCAGGACCAGCAAATGTCTCTCTGGCAATCAAACAGCAGAAATTATTCAAATAATGTTAGCTAATAAAAAAGTAAAATTGGTCACTTATTTGGCGCTGAAGTTGAATTGGTCACTTATTTGGCGCTGGGTAAACTTGCTCACTCCTCCTCAGCATCTGATCACTCAGATTAGCACTTGACCGTTATTAAGAATGGCAGTCCAACAGCTCCTCTGCCTGTCACGCTTCCAAACAAGCTCCTGGAACTCTGGAATCATTTCAGCACCACAAAATGTTCTGTGCTCGTGTAACATGAGGATGCGCTTCACAGCTCAAACTTGACATCCTGCAGCCGACTGAAGCGCTGTCCGCTAAGACTGGAGAATGATGTGAACAAGCCTTTGCTGCTCTGGTATTCACCCAGCGTCTCATCGACGTGCACCACCACCGGCCTGGCACCCAGAACCGTCTGGCCATCAGGCCACCTTAGACCCAGGTGGTGCCTATGGACCTGCCAAAATAAAAGCATGAGGCATATCATCTTGAATCTTTTGTTGTCACTTCGGCAATTTACATTGTGTAATGAAATGAAGGTGCTGAGTTCAAGTGCAAAATGGTATGAAAAACAAGAGAGAAGAAAAATCTATATACAGAAGAAATACATATAGAAGTGTATAAAGCATAGAACAGTTATAAATAATAGCAGCAGTATAAATCATAAATTGTGGCAGCAATGATGCGGTCGGAAGGATTGATCAGGGTGTGGAGGGATTTAACGGTAATTTAATACTATTTAGGTAAGTTATGGCGGCTGGTTAAACGCTGTTCCTAAGTGTGGTGGCCTTTCTTTGTCATGGCTGTGATTCATTGGTCCTGCGTGACAGAGAGGTCCGCTCACACGCACACAGACAAACACATACAAGCACACACACCTTGAAGAGTGCACCGTTGTCACAGTGCCACACCACGCCCTCCACCTGGCCCTCCGCACTCCCCTGGAACCACGAACTCAACTGCTGGAAGTCCACCCGTGGAGGGTTCCTGATGCGTAGGGTCCCATGGGACACCAGGCAGTGGATGGGCTGCTTCTTAGTCCCCAAACCTGCAAGATAGGACCAAGGATGACCAACACCAGTCGCGAGGCATGCACCAGTGCTTAGTCCATCTCTCCTGTCTGTACATTTCAAACATGTCACCGCAGGAACCACACACTCCTCCTTTCCTCCACAAACAAAGGGCAGCCTCCCGCACCGTAAGGGTTCCCGTTGATGTTGGTTCCAATCAGCTCTAGCGTTTGCTCCACCAGCTCAGCCAAGGGGACGGCCGTGATTTCTAGCATGTCCCCGTCGTCAGCACAAGGCCTGAGCACCAGGACCTCCCCGACCTCCACGTCAACCACAGATGAGTGCCAGCAGTACTGCTTGTTTTCATTCTCCACCGGAACCCAACCTTGACTCACACACACACACACGCACGCACGCACGCACGCACACACACACACACACACACACACACACATACACACACAGAGCTGTCAGCACTTTCTTGAGGAGACGGAGAGAACAGATGCCGGGGAGCAGAGCATCACATGATTTGGTCGGCTCACCTGGAATGTGTCCGTGCTCGTCGGGCACCGGGCGGCCATTGAGATGTTTGACCATGTGTGCTGGGATCCAGCTCTCAGGAACCGTCTTGAAATCTTCCTCTACGTTCCATGTGAACCCTGTCGACGCCAGAACAGTAAGCGCATCTGGCGATGGAGACGGGCGGCACCTTGAACGTTGCGTTAAATACCTTTGCAGCTCCTGTGGGCGTGCTGGTACTTCTTAAACCTCTTCTCCGCCTGTTTGTTGGGCTTACGGTCCAGACGGGCCCACAGGTGCGGTTGGCCTGGGCAGGAAATATTTGGGCTAAATACATAATATGCGATGGTCGAAACCCATCAACTGCTGGCCACCACGCACCTTGATAAACAGTGACGTAACAGCAGGTGCCATCCAGCTTTTCTGTGGCGATGGCAAACTCGATATCGGAGGCCACCGCCGCAGGGTTGAGGTTCTCAGTGGCGATGACCTGGAATGGCTGGAGAGGAAACCGATGCTGAGTCACCAAGTGTCAGTCCCATTTCACATTGTAGAATCTGATGTCCACGGTAAAAACAAATCCACGGTACACACACGCTAACACACTGTTATGAACACCTTCCTATATGAAACAGTGCATGTAAATGCCGAAAGCCTCTATTTCGTCATTATCTCGCAGCCTCCTGCAGACTAACAGCTCTAGATAGTGCCACCAAGCCTTTGACGAGCCCGAAGGTCCGACAACATACGAGAGGACCCGAGGGAGTCTGAACATACACGAACAAACACACGTTGCCTCCCTGTGAGAGGGAAGGCGAGAAGTGAATGGAGAGGCAGAGAGGGTGACAGACAGAGAAAGGGTGTGTGTGTGTGTGTGTGCGTGTGTGTGAGCGTGTGCGTGTGTGTGATGTGTTGTGTCCCCCCTTCACCCTCACCTGGCAGTCTCTCTTTCTCGATCTTTCCTCCCTCACCTCCGTTACGAACACGCAGGCTATCTTCTGCTGCACCGAGCCGAGGCGGCGCATGGCGACCCAACTGCACTGTTACTCGGCGTTCAGATGCTGCGGTGACGGATGGTTTATCTACTAAATTACAGCGCAGTTTATACGTCATCGATGGACAACGCGGCGGCGTTGGTGTGGGTGCTCGGTGATAGCTGGCCAAACCACGGATTTCGTTCCCTGAGTTCTTCGGGGACAAGAAAGCAATGAACTAAGCTCAACAGTGCCCTCGTACGGCCGGGAAGGACCGGTACTCCTGAGTCAGCAGTTGCGTACTTGACACTCTTTGTAAACATTATCTCACTTTTCCTTTATTAGACAAAGTTTCTGCTTTATTTAAAGTGTACTCATCAAATGAATGAATCTCATCCTCAATGTTGGATTTAGTGAACCCCGCGCAACTAGATCATCGAATTGCACCCAGAAATAGATGAAATATTTTTTTCAAAAATAAGAGTCCTTTATTGTCACTATACACTGTTTCCATCATCATTGTAAAAATATGTTTGTCATGTTTTATTCTTCTTCTTCCTCTTCTTCTTCTTCCTCTTCTTCCTCTTCTTCTTCTTCTTCTTCTTCTCATCATTATAGTTATTTTATTCTGATTATTATTATTTATGATGATTATCATTTATATTCATTTTGATTATATTTGCATCATATTTCATAAACCATGCAAAAGAACCATGTAAGCAATTACTTGATTATGTCTAAAATCAGTCGAACGCATTAAAAGTAAGCTATTTATGGTAAGCCAGAACATTTTATCATATCTATTACTTATCATCATTAATTTTATGACAAGATATTTATTATTTATTTTGCATATTCATATATAATAATTTTTTTTATTATATATATATATAGTAAATTTTTAATGTAAAAGAATCGTGCAAACAATAACCTGATAACGTCTAAAATCAGTCGAACGCATTAAAAGTAATCTGTTTGAAATACAAAGGTTAAAAAATCTGGGTCAATAACAATTGAGGCCAACCGGTTAGAACGAGTGCGCATGCTCGGTTGTCCTTGCCGCCAGCCAATCAGAGCGCAGTGGGCTAAAGGTGACGAAGCAAGGCAACCGCCCGGTTTGCTGCTCACGCTCAAACACACTCAAACTTCTCTGAAACAAAATATCCGCGGCCGCGTCCCGACACGGTGAGTGAACGTCCTGTGCCCTGTAGCCTGTTCAGTAAATCTACATTTTAAGATCGATTCCGTAGACTTCGACCCACATCGCAGGCGCAGTTAATTGGTGCGCGAAATCTTTCTTTTTGCCCGCTTCTGCGGTGTAGATGTGGAGTTTTCCGAATTAGGAGCCCTGCAGGGGCGTTTTATGGATCAAACTTGGTCAGATTTTATGTTCAGGACCAACAAAGGAGCCAAATATATTTTCATAAGATGCTGCGATGCACTAGATTGAAAAACTGAAAAAATCTTTCGCAGAATCGCAGCAGTGGGTTGTAATGAACTTTGACATACTTACCATAAACTAATAAGTGCACGACTATCACCTTTGCATAGACATATGGCATCTTTTGGGGCAAAGTACATGCATGTGTGTTTACTTTATGTTGTCAGTTTAGAACACTCAGTCTGTGCATGTGTGTCTCAGCATGTTGTGATTGGCTTGAAATCCAAATGCTACCTGCACTGGCAGGAATGTTAATACCAACATTGTGTCAAAGTTGATCTTTGACAGCTCTTTATGATAAGCTGTCACAGAGGATGATGTCTGTCTTTGAGAACATTCCAGTCTAGGAATTTGAGCACACACAGACAAGGAATCATCATAATGTTGTAATGTGTTTATTCACTGCTGGCAGAAAAGAGTCATGGCAGGTCAGGTGTCAGACGGCCGACCTGAAACAACCTTCCAGCACCAGAGCAGCCTGCCACCGCTGCCTGTGCCGCCACTAGAGAGCAGCCTCGCCAAGTACCTGGACTCGGGTGAGGACGCCCTTTCATCGAGACCTTCAGAATTCTTCCAGGGCCTGTTGGTTCGTAAAGCAGAGACGCACAACCACCAAGAAGGACACAAACCTGTCCTCGGTAATCTTTGTGTCCTCAGTGCGTCCGTTTGCGTCAGAGGAGGAATACAACAACACGGCCGCCATAGTCAGAGCCTTCTCGGAGGGGGTCGGTCCAGAGCTGCACAAGAAGCTGCTGCAGAGAGCCAAAACGAGGAGGAACTGGGTGTGTAGCCTAGCCAAGAGCAACACACTCACGCACACGCACGCTCCTGATTGTCACTGTTCTCATGTCTCCAGCTGGAGCAATGGTGGTTGGACTCTGCCTACCTGGAGACCCGCGCCCCTTCCCAGCTGACAGTGAACTTCGGTGGGCCGTGTCCCTACTTGGATCACAGCTGGCCACCAGCAGAGGGCACTCAGCTGGAGCGCTGCAGCATCTCCCTGTGGTACATACTGCAGTATTGGGACCTCATCCGCACGTAGGACACACACACACACACACGCACACAATGTGATTTGTGCAGTCAATGAAAAGTGTGTGTGTGTGTGTGTGTGTGTGTGTGTGTGTGTGTGTGTGTGTGTGTGTGTGTGTGTGTGTGTGTCCGTGGCAGAGAGAGGCTCAGCCCAGAGAAATCTGCCAAGTTCGCGCTTGACATGAGCCAGTTCAGGATGCTATACTCCACCTGCAAAGTTCCTGGAGTCGTCAAGGACTCCGTCCATTGCTACTTCAAGACTGGTACACACACACACACACACACACAACACACAACACACAACACACTCATTGGATGTTCCGTTTCACATGCACCCACCGTCTGATAGAGAGCGAGGGGCCGTGCCCGACCCACGTCGTGGTGATGTGTCGCGGTCGGATTTTCTCATTCGATGCCATGTGTGACGGACAAATCCTCACTCCTCCCGAGCTCCTCAGGTACCTTCTCACACACACACACACACACACACACACACGCACACACACACACACACACACACAACCTCACAGGGCTTGCAGCCGATGCGTGTGTGTTGTCTGTGTTTTCTCCTCCGCAGGCAGCTGCATTCCGTGAGGCAGCGCTGCGACAGCGAGCCGGAGGGGATCGGCGTGGCCGCCCTGACTACCGAGGAGAGGACACGCTGGGCGAAGGTGAAGAGACGCTCTGTCCCGTCCCGTGAGGAGATGGAGACGGCCTCTCTTAGCTTGTGAGCTCTGCTCTCCACAGATCAGGGAGCATCTGATCAGCATCGACCCCCAAAACCTGAAGATCCTGGAGACCATCCAGACGAGCCTGCTGGTCATCTCCCTGGACGACGCCAAGCCACTGTCCACGCCCGACGACTACAGCAACGTATGGGCAGCCCCACCCTCAGTCTAATGCCTTTGCTCTGTGGGTGTCCTTGCGTCTGTCTGACCTCCATGTCCTTCACTTTGGCCTCAGTTGGCGCTGCAGTCCCTTGCAGGAAGCCCTGTCAACCGCTGGGGAGACAAATCGTACAACTCCATCGCGTTTGCCGACGGCACCTTTGGATGTCATTGTGATGTGAGTGTACTCACGTGTGTGCATGTATGCATGTGTCTATGAAAGGATTTTGATGTCGATGTCCAATCAGTGTTTGACAGTTTGTGGGTGCAATTTCCCTTCTCTTATCTCATGTTATCTTATCTTGTGGTAGCATTCGCCATATGACGCCATGGTGATCGTCTCTATGGGTCACCACATCGACCAACAAATCGCTGATGCGCAGGGGAAATGGCAGGTGACCTTTGACCCCCGTCGCCAGCATCACCCTTAAGCCGTTCATATTTGGCTCACACAGCGATGCGTTCGCTTGCAGGGCTCGGACATAGTCAGGCCGATGCCGCTCCCTGACGAGCTGCTGTTTACCATGGACGACTCCATCCGTCGAGACATCGCCGTGGCCAAAAGCCAGTTCGAGGAGAAGGTGGGCCACATCGCGACACCGCACGCATTCCAGAATGGTGGAATCGCGTCTGACTCCGCCCCCCTGTCTTCATCTCGGACAGAGGCACGACCTGCAGCTGGTTTGTCGGTCCTTCACCATGTTTGGCAAAGTTGCCATCAAGCAGAGGAAGCTTCACCCAGACTCCTTCGTCCAGCTCGCATTACAGCTGGCGTACCAGCGAATGCACGGAAGGTACCCAGCGTCGTTGGGGGTTGGGGTAGGAGGGGTGGGCAAAGGGACCAGGGGTCATCACAGTCCACCGCATTGAGATCAGATGCAGTTAAATTGTGCTCATGAAGGTGCCTGCTGCTGTGCAGCAGCCATCACCCATGTGAAAAGGGTCATGTGATCCCACGTCACAATCAGAGGAGAACACTCTGACCACCAGGTGGTGTCAGAGAGCAGCCATGAGCAGACCGGCATCCCCCTCATGTGAGACCCAAATCCCTGATGGCCCCTTGTGTCGCCATGGTAATGCAGCCGTGGATGGTCTGTTGACCTGCAGGAAACCTAAATCATCCAGATTGAATCTGTGTGTGTGTGTGAGAGGGAAGGAATCATAACAGTAACCCTTCCCACCTCCTGCTCAGGCCAGGCTGCTGCTACGAGACGGCGATGACCCGCAAGTTCTACCACGGCAGGACTGAGACGGTCAGGTCGTGCACGCCAGAGGCGGTGGCCTGGTGCGGCGCCATGCTGGACCCGGCCTGCCCCGTTAGTCTGACCCCCAACTCCCACTTCCTGTTGAGACCAGCTCAGCCCTCCTCCTTTAACCTCCCCGTTGTCGTTGGCAGGTGGAAACAAAGAGGGAGGCCATGGTGCTCGCTTTCCGCAAACACATCAAGCTGATGGCGGAAGCTCAGGAGGGCCACGGTCAGCGTGCACGGCCGTCTGACAGCTGTCGCTGGACAACCGACATGTCTCTGTTAATCCATGTGCGTTTGATTGCAACCTGGTAGGTTTTGACCGCCATCTCCTCGGGTTGTACCTGACCGCAAAGGAGGAAGGAGGGCCCATACCGGAGCTCTTCACAGATCCTCTCTTCACCAAGAGGTACACAAACGTCATCAGCAGGGCTCTACTCACCGATGGGCGACCAGAGCAGTAGGAGGAGTTGTTGTCATCGACATCGTCGCAGTAGTAGTAGTATGAGTAATGGTACAAGTAGGTTTAGCTCTGTGACTATGGAAGGATTATTTGTAGAGATCATACCTGTATATGGGGAGGTATGTAGCAGTATTTGGGTTTGTAGTAGTTGAGGCGTGTAATGGCTCTCTGATCTCCTCTGTGTCCGCAGTGGAGGCGGTGGGAACTTTGTGCTGTCCACCAGCCTGGTGGGCTACACCAAAATCATCGGGGTCGTTGCTCCCATGGTGCACCACGGCTACGGCTTCTTCTACCGCATCGCTGACGACAGGTGAGGAATCCTTCAGCGCCGTTGTGATTCGGAACGCCAAAGCGGTTCAGCCAACATCTCACACTCCCTCCAGGATCATGGTCTCCTGCACGGCTTGGAAATCCGCGCCGGACACAGACGCCGAGAAGCTGTTCGCCACCACGTGCAGCTGCCTGAGTGAAATGCTGCAGCTGGCCACCACATCGCAGCTGTGAGCGCTGACTCGCGTCTCCGACGTCTCGGCCCCTCGCCAACTTCGCCCCATCTTGCCAGCAGCCGAGGCTGCACTCTTCCGTCCTTCCTTCTTTCCTTCTGCAGTTTGCTGCTGTCCTGTGGTGCTGCTTGGAATTAGTGGACTTAGTGGACAGCGCTGGGTGAAGGTTGCAAACACATTAGGAAGTTAGCATTAGTCAACTTTTCTTCCTGCTCCTATAATTCTTGAGCCTTTTATCCAGAGCAGTTTGAATTTTATCTTTTTTGTTACCGAGCTCACTCTTTCATACACTCGTGGGCTTCGGTACATCTCAAGGTGCCTGCAACCGTCTCTGCTCCAAACAACTGCTCTACCTCCTGCCCTGAGGTCTTTACAAGCTAGATTTGGAATTTTAATCTCACCCTCAGATTTGTACTGTATGTGTCATGTTATCACAACCGAAGACGAATTTAGTCCGTTTCTCAAAAATAATGATGGACATCTCCAGTACGTTGTAGCTGCCTTACAGTTGTATAAGTCTAATGAAAATGTGATTAAACTGAATGGGGAATAAATTGGAACAGATGAAATGTTTGTATGTATTCAGTTTGTTCAGTTTATATATGTCATCACCACTTGATTGTACATCATCATAAAATTGGTATAAACAAGTAAACAAAGTTAAATAACTGCGTGAAAACATATTTTGCAGATTGACTTCTTATTATATACTGTATATAACAATAAGAATATTTCCTCAAGGTTAGTCATACAGTGCTTTGGCAAAACAACAATTCTTAAATATTCTGCAATCTTCGACAAGATTAATAACATTTCTGAAGCTTCGACTTTGGTCAAAATGAATTCGACTTCTTCAGTGCTGACAAGATCTCCACAGTATATCCAGTGTATCCTTGGCAACCTGCTCCTTTTTTGCGTAGCTGTGGAGGCATCTTTTTTTTAAAGTGGCACAACAGGGAAAAAAACGTAACTTAAAAGTATAACCATTCTTGTGTTCAGGCACGGCTGCTTTGTTTGTTTATGTCTGAAGATGTAAACCTTCTTGAGCTCGACCAGTGACTAAACAGAGAGTGTGTGTGGGTGTGTGTGCGTGTCAGGAGGCACCAGCAGGAGCTCTGGAGCTTCTTGGTGCAACTCTGGTTAAACTCCAGATCCAGTTAACGGCTCATCTGCCATTGGGTGGCGGGAAGACCCCCCGGTTCTCCTTTCACTCCTAGTGGTTTCCCAGCTGTTTGGTGACCAGCATGTGATAGACACCCTTCTTGGCCAGCAGCTGTTGATGCGTGCCCTCCTCCATCACCACGCCGCCCTGGAAGACGGCGATGCGGTCGGCGTTCTGAATGGTGGACAGTCGGTGAGCGACCACGATGCAGGTCCTGCCCTGCCTGGCCTGGTCCAATGCCTCCTGCACCACCTAGAGGAGACGCAGAGCAATGCCACATGCCGTGTTTTCGCGTTTTCACCTTGTTTTCAAACTCTGCGGCCTGACATTCTTATGGGGTGATGGCAGGCTTTGCTTTGGCCTCTGACCTTCTCGCTCTCCGTGTCCAGCGCCGACGTGGCCTCGTCCAGCAGCAGCAGCTTAGGGTTGCGGATGATGGCTCGGGCAATGGCGATTCGCTGCTTCTGGCCGCCGGACAGCTGCGTGCCCTTATCGCCCGCCTGGGTGTCGTACTTCTACTCATCCAAGAGAGACAAGGAGTGAGCAAAGAACACATTACCGTGCCCTCTGCTGTTTGATAACATATTGCATATTTCTCAGTTTGTTTGATCCTTTTTGTTGATGCTGTAAATGTTCTTATCACATCTCAGATAAGACCAAAGTGTCCCTAGCCCTTTTGTCTTGGGTTCCGGTACCTTTGGCAGCCCTTCAATGAAGCTGTGAATGTTGGCGGCCTTGGCTGCCGCCTGTATCTCCGCCATGGTGACGGCACGGCTGTTGTCGCCGTAGGCGATGTTCTCGGCCAGGGAACAGTCGAACAGCACGGGCTCCTGAGATACGATGCCCACCTGAGCCCGCAACCAGTGGATGTTCAGCTGCTTGGCGTCCATGTTGTCGAGAACCTGGTAGGAGGGGAGGAGACGGCGTAGAGCTGTGAGCACGTGGAGCTGTGAGTGCATGGGAGCGTGTGAGCGCGTGTGGGACTATCGTCTCGAGTCTTCGCCTTCGATTAGCAACGGCTTTGTGATGACAACACAGGTTGGACGATAAGAAAAAGTCCTCAAGAGCAATAATAAACACGTGCGCACACACACACAGACCTGTGTCTCAGGATCCCTGTACCTTTTGCACCATAAAACGGCAATAAACACCAAGAACACATAGCAGCTAAGGTCTGTGTGTGTGTGTGTGTGTGTGTGTGTGTGTGTGTGTGTGTGTGTGTGTGCGTGTGTGTGTGTGTGAGGTGGCAGAATGTTGCATAAGATGGGGTCAAACACCTGATTTTATTTCTGAGATTACAGTTTTAACACACAACCTCATCACGTTGTTCACTGAGTCACACACATAGGTCTGAAATTGACCACGCACACACTCACCACGCGGCCTCCTCTCGGGTCGTAGAACCTCTCCATCAGTTGGATGGTGGTGCTCTTCCCACAGCCGCTGCTGCCTACCAGGGCCAGGGTCTCGCCCTTCTTCACCTGCAGGTTCAGACCCTGCAGGATGGGCACGTCTGGCCGGGATGGGTAATTAAACTGAACCGCCTCGAAACATACATTCCCCTCAAACTTATCCTGGCGAAAAAACACACACGGCGCAGTTTCAGCATGCAGGCGAGGCAGAGAGAGCTGTGAATGTGTCACTGCGCGTGTGTGTGTGCATGTGTGGCGTACGGGCGTCTGGCCAGCTGTAGAGAGGTTGTCAATGGCGGGCTCTCTCTCCAGCAGCATCATGAGGTGTGACGCCGAAATCTTTGCTTTGGCGTAGTTTGGGGTGAAGGAGTTGGCCTCGCCGACCGCCATGGCGCCGTAGATGATGGCCGAGATCACCCTGCGGGCGGAGGAGAGGAACAAGGGCTGAGAGACACACATTCACACACACACACACACACTGACATCGTGGTTCAGGCAAGTGAGAAGATGGAAGAAGGCCAGTCAAAAAAAAAAAAGAGAGAGGGAGCAGAGTGTGTTTATAGAGAGCTTACGTAAGGACGGGGTGTGTACATGAAGTGCTTGTCCCTGTCACACACACACAGATGTGTGAGTGTGACAATGTGTGTAAATGCTCTTTTGTTACAGTACTATAAAAAAAATGTTGAGCTGACGGGGAAAAAAATTTCTGTGGTTTGTCCCTCAGTTTGTGAGTGGGGATTATAGCGCCACCATCAGGTTGACTGCGTGTTCTTCCCTGTGGGTCTGACCTGCTCAATAAGTGTGTTTGTGGGGGCTGAGGGTGTCAGTGTGTGACAGTGGGAGTGAAGAGGAGTCACATGTCCAACGTGACTGCATGTACACACACACACACACACACACACACACATCACTGCACCCTCTTTGAATTTACATGTGAGGGTGTGTGAGCGTGTACACACACACCCCGACTGTCTTCTGCCTTTCACGGTTTTATGGTGCCGCTGAAGCTCATCCCGCCTGCACTTTGGACTTTCCCTCTGGGATCCCACGACTGGTGTGCGTCAGCCAGCCGGCGTGTTATCGAAATGTTTCCATTTGTTCCGCGCTGACCCCTCACACACTCCCGGCCAGGGTAATCATTACATCCATCACCGAGCAAGCCGCCGCCGTCTGTACTCACAGCATCACAGACTCGAAGTCCGTCCGGCCGGTGGTGACCAGCCACGCCCCGAAGCGGAAGCAGCCGGCGTAGGCGAAATAGATCATGGCCTGGGAGAAGGAGAAGGTGATGCCGTACACGTGGGCCTTCTTCTGGGAGTTCCTGAGAGGAGAAGCACAGAGCAATGAGGCGCCAAGACCCCGAACTCTGCTGAGAGCCTGGGCGAGTGGACCTCGCCTACCTGTACGGAACCTCCAGGTTTTCCTGATACACACACTCAAACTTGGTTTCTCTGGCGAGCGAGGCCACGGTGCGGATGTTCTCAATGGCCTCCGTGGCAACCTGAGGAGGGAAAAGAAATGTAAAGATGACAGCCAAACTCAAACCGCACCAAAATAAATGATATCTAACATTGCCTTGTGGTGTAAATGTAAGATTGTGAGATTCGACCTCTAAAATTTTTGTCAGGTCTTTGGGAGCCACACCTCACCAAAAGTGACATGCATTGGCCGGGAATCGAACCCGGGCCTCCCGCGTGGCAGGCGAGAATTCTACCACTGAACCACCAATGCTACGTTAGCATCTGAAGAAACCACTTCCTGAATTTTGAGCAGAGATGTGTCTTGAGCAGATGTGTCTACCTCCACATCACACACGCTGGGTATCATCTCCTATCTCCTGTTTCAGCATTAATTCTACCCAAAAACATCAAGTTTGGCATTTCTGCCCCCACCTTTCCGGCTTTCTCCAGTTCCTTCTTGTCCTTGACGGCGTGGCCACCGAGCAGCTTCATCTGAATGGCTCCGGCCACCGCCATGACGGGCACCACGGAGAGGACGAGCAGGGTGAGCTGCCAGCCGTACACGAAGGAGATGATGATGCTGGTCCCCAGGTTGGCCACGTTCTGGGCCAGCGTGGCCATTCGCACGCCTGTAGCCTGGGAAGACGTCACCAAGCAAACACTGTTATGACCGCTTTTGTGAGCTAAATGGATGTGTGTGTGTGTGTGTGTGTGTGTGTGTGTGTGTGTGTGTGTGTGTGTGTGTGTGTGTGTGGCAAACACCCAGCTGTCTCTCCTTCCTCTCCCTGACACCTCTTTTTCCTCCACAGTCGTTCACCACACACTCCTCTGCAGAGCGAGTGCACCTGACTTACAGCGCGATGGTCCCCCCCTCGTCAGCTGCTAAAAACACTGGGGCGGTTGCTGGGTTCACCTATGGGAG
>OMPJ01022624.1:4809-17065 GCA_900312935.1 Carapus acus
TGGTGCCGAAAGGTGGGGGAAGCGCGGTTGGAAGCTCGGGGGAAGGGCCGCTCTTCATCGCTGTGCTTCCTTTTGTGCTGACTCAGCCGGCTGGTGGAAGGAGAGGAGATTTCAGACCCTCCTTCTCGAAAGAGACCAAATTTTGCTACGGGTGCTTCTTTCGAGGCTCCGGAATTCTTCGAGAAACTCGCCCGGAATTTCTCACTTTGCAAGAAACACGACAATGTGAAGCTAGGAAAGGTCCTTTAGGTCAGTACAGTGCTCTGCTTTATTAAGTCATTGTTACAAAAATGTACAATTTGTATAAACACTATTGTTATTCCAAATGAAGCTGAGCCTGCGTGGCCATGCCTGGTGGGATTGCAAAGGGAGGGGGAAGAATGCACTTATAATTATTATTGTTCCATCAACACATCGCCGCCCCCACCCACGTCTCCGATTATCTTGCCAAAAATGCGTATTAAGTTCGTCTTATGGGGAGGAGCAAACACGTGAGGAAGAGTCTGTGCCGGCTGGAGTGAAAGAATATATAGATATCGATACTTCCGCCAAGAGTTTCTCTTACGCCGAACAGCTGCCACGTGGAAATGAAACGTGTCTCTTTCGCGTTGGGTCCTGTCCCGGTCCGTTCTGTGCAAAGGTTAGCACGGGTACGAAGTCGTGGAGAGGAGTGAGAGAAAAGGTAAAACACTAACAAGGCGTTCCGATCCTAGGAGGAGGAGGAGGAAGAGGAGAAGGACGGAGGTAGGGCCGTGGTCCCCGTTTCAAACCATCCGTCCCGTCTCTTGCGCCCGCTTCTGTTGGCACCAAAGAGCCGCGTCTCCATTGTCATGTGGATACCCATCTGTGTCCCCCTCCGGTCTATCTCCTCCTGTTTTTGTTGTGCTTCACCATCTTCTTCCTCTTCAGGATCATCTCGTAGAGCTTCTCCAGGCCCGGCTGGAGGCCCTGGCCGTCCACGGCGCTGCAGCTCTGCACGTGGTGCAGGGTGGACGGGCTGAGTTCGTGCACGGCCAGGAGCTTCTCCACCTCGCCGGTGGACAGCGCCGACGGCAGGTCCTGCTTGTTGGCCAGCACCAGCACGGGGACGCCCTGGTTCTCCGAGGTGCGGGTGATCTTGTGGAGCTCCACCTTGGCTTCCTCCATGCGCTCCAGCTCGGTGGAGTCCACCACGAAGACCATCCCGTCCGTGCGGCGGGTGTAGGACTTCCACAGTGGGCGGAGCTTCTCCTGGCCGCCCACGTCCCACACCTGGAAGGTGATGGCCCGGGAAGTCCCCACGGCGAGCTTGATCTTCTCCGTGTTGAAGCCCTTAGTGGGGATTGTCTCCACGAACTCCTTCAGTTTGAGCCTGTAGAGCAGCGAGGTTTTGCCGGCGGAGTCCAAACCGATGACGACCACGTGCAGGGACTGGAAGTTGGGGAGGAAGGGCGTCGCCGGGGCGATGTCGGTCAGCTGGTTCCCCATGGTCACACCTGCTGCCGTTGATGACGGGTCTTGCGGTTCGAAGGAACGAGGGGGGGAGAAAGCTGATATCTTAAATCCCCGCCTTTGTTTTCAGTTTGGCATTTGCTCCTCTCTCCGCGGGCTGGAGGGGGATCAGAGTACGTGGGGCCGGGAGACCTTATCAAAAAACACACACAGGAGTGAGAGAGGCGGTTAGCATTTAGAGAGACGGCAGGAGGCGCTGTAAGAATGTCAGATCGGAATGCGAGCACTGGTTCGCGCGTCTGGGCGAGGAATGTCACGTGTGAGGAGGAATACAGAGGAGAAATTGAATAGGGGTGAGATAAGACGAGCAAACATAGATGTCGGGGCGGCTATTATGACGATTAGCACCAGCACGCTAGCGGTGTTCCATCACCGTCTGGCAGCAATTACGAAATTTTGCTTTTTTTTTGGGGGGGGGTTTTGTTTTGACGACTTGATTGTTAAGTTGTGACACTCGCCTCGATTATTTTCTTCCCTTTCTCCTTTTTCTCCTTCTAAGGTCTCCCTGTGACCAGATGCAGCTCGGGTTGTTTACCCCCCTGTTTTCCAAAGCCTCTCCTCGCTGGAGATGGAAGTGAGGAGAGATCTGGAACGCCGCAGTCTAAAATACATAATTTGCGAGGCTGAAATTATGGCGTCATTGTTATAATTTGGTGGGGATGGTGTCATCCGTCCGGCTGGAGGTTTTCTTCTGCGTGACATCATTGTTGTGCACGCAGAAGTGGCTGAGGGCAGACAAATGTTTCGCTGCCCACCCCCCACCCCCTCTCCCTTCACACACAAACACACACTCACACTCACACACATTTGCCACACCTTGCTTCCTAATATTGCACCTTTAAAATAGTCACAATTTTCAGAGGAGAGTTGCCTCATTTTGTTTGTCAGGCTGTTGATGATGAGGCCTCAGCATTTCACGTTTTAATGACTTGTGTGCCATCATCTTCCAGACACACACAGACACACACGCACGCACACGCGCACACACACAAGCAGAGATAAAAGGCCTGTGGGCACAACTTGATTACAAGTTTCAAGGGGGAAGACAGCAACCACGGAAATCGCCCTCACATGGCCCCGGATTGACGATTCCCTCTCCAATCACATATTTTTTTACAACAATAAACCTTGTTGATGTCAACATTAGAAATAAATGACGCCATCGTGATGAGGGAACAACACTTCTGACGCCAAGCCACAACAACTACCCTAAATCGGTTCCCCAAAACTTAACCAACAAACAAACAAACGAGGCACGATATCATAATTACTGTTACGATTATTATTCGAGTCATGATGACTTTTAAAACCAATAAAAACAGAGTTAATGTTTGGGATTTGCCGGCGCTCAGGCGCTTCATTTGACGGTAGAGGTGATGTGCAGCCTTGTTGGCGAGGGATAATCCTCTTAAAAGCGCTAAATCTGGCTGGATTTGCGTCCAGAACGACGATGCGGGGATGTGCACGGACATATTCGCTTTTTTTTCTTCTTTTAGCTAATCCCGCCGCTGCTGCAGCTGCTAGTGTGGGTTTTTGTTGTTGTTGTTGATGTTTAAAATTGCTCACAACCTCACAAGATACATATGCGAAACCGGCATCGGGGCGCGTTTTATATTTACTCCAGAGAAAATCTTAACAAATAAAACAGCGTTTATCCGTCGTGCGCCTGCGACCGCCGGTGGAGGTTTGAAGTTCGAAGCAGAAATAACCGACATCAAAATTAGCAATACCGCAGTAAACACAACACGCAGTCGGTGATCAATATCGGGGTCTTTTTTTCATGAAAAGGAGCGACTTCTTACCTGTTAAATCGTCTTTTGTCTTTTGATGATGGCTGCGGAACATCACCCAGAGGGAATAAACGCGTCCATGTTGTTGTTTGAGCAGAGCCGGTTTGGGTCGCACAGCCGCTCCGCTCCGCGTCCAGCACCAAAGAGAATTAAAGCCTGTGGAGCCTCCGGCGGAGCCGCTGTGACGTCATATTCCGCGACGCGACGCTGCCCCCTGCCGGTACAGAATGGGACTGCAGGCGCGGGGATTTGAAACAACACTTGTTTGTTTTGCTATTTCGGTTCCTTCGGTTGAGCACACAGCACTAAATACACCAAACTACACCAACATAATTCACAGTCAGTTTGTGTATGTTAGGATATGTGAAATAGTTAAGTCATGGAAGTTCAGTCGTTTCGAATTGTTTGTATTTAAATTCGTTACACATGCAGTATGTAGCCCATTCGAGTGTGCATACGGTATTTTCGCCCTGTTTTTTTTCTTTTTTCTTTTAGTTTTCTTTTTTTTTTAGTTTTCTTTTTCTTTAAACGTGAATATCACACTCTGTAGTCAAGCGATGACAGTTGCAGACATGGGTGGATAGATAGACATAGACAGAGAGACAATATAAGTGAATAGTAATGTTCATTAGATGAGCTATTTTCATAGCCATTCAATGTTAAGGCAGACTGATATGTCAGGACATATAAAACAAAGCGATTCCTTACACCATATGGTTTGGAAACGACATTGCAAAACAGAAACTGCATCAAATGCCATTTTTATTAAAGTGCAAACAAGAAAAACAACATTGTTAACAACCACATACTGGTTACCGTACATAAGAACATAGAAGGCACAGAGGGCATAATGTTCTCAACACACCTCAACGATTGTTTCTTTTTTCAAACGAAACAAGTGCAATTCCAAGTCAAACCGTGCAAATGTTATCGAAGCCTTTCGGAATGTGCAACAACTACACAAACGGTTGACCACATCACAGCAGATATCTAACCCCAGACATCACAGACGTTGTAGTAGAAGACTGACGTCTCAAGATAAGAATTTACATTTTCACAGTCCTTTGGTTACATAACCTTCATACCAGCAATTTTCCATTCAGTGTGTTTCTCAGAATTTCCTTCGCAGACTACAACACGATGAGCACGTGCCATGCTTCATCAAAAAAATTCACCCCCCCCAAAAAAACAAAAAACTAACATTGAATTTCACAGGCTTGGCGGCAACGCGCGCTGAATATTTCCTTTTTTTGTCTCGCACATCCGTTCATTTCCCACTATTTCATCACCTCACAGGATGCGGGGTGGTTGAGTTCGAGGCGCAGTCGATAAACTCGAAGGTGTCCTGAGAGATCTGCTCCGTGTGAGACAGGTAGGCGATATTCATAGTCATCCTGAGCAGGACAGAGACAAAATGAAAAACGCGATCGCCAGTGTGAAACAGTTACATTTCAATTTTTATCACGCGAGCGAAGTCCATCTGGTCTGAATCGGTGGAAAACTCTAGTTTTATCCTCCACAACAAAGAAATAAGGCCAAACTGCAGGAAACATTTAAGGCTGGGTTAGCAACTTAGGACGGAAATCATTTCCAGGGGTGTGTGACACTGAAATACGAAACCAGATGGCTTCCCATTCTGTGACAATAACACAACTGGTTACAAATATATAACCGGTTAAAGATTCTTGCTGTTTGTGATGTCGTCTTTCTCTGGCTGGACTTAAGAATTTAATGTTTTATTACTTTGGATCAAAACTTGCATGAAGACGTCATGTGATTGACTTAAAATCTGCTTAGGGCAGCATGTGGTCGGTACCTAACTGGACGAGTCATCGAGATCGTGTCAGGACAGCGGAATGCACAGGCAAACATTATAACCACTAGTTGGCAGCAAAAATACTTTGGTAAGTTCTGTGTCATTCCTTGAGGTTTACACCTATTAGCTAAGCCTTTTAGCCACTATTTCTAAAAATGCCACACAACTACTGACATCTAGTGGCCGTTAGCAACGTCGTCATTAGGTGCCACAACTTCTGATCACAACTCTTCTGATCCCGGCCCGTCCAACTACTCATATTTTGAAATATGATGAGAATGCCTGACTGGTGAGGATGTGGCGTTGTCACTTACTGCAGCTCCACGAACAAAGTGTGGATCGTGAAGGTGCTCGACCTGCAGAACGAGCTGCAAAAGACAAGTCGGAGCCAACGTCAGTTGGGAACATCCATCTTTTAACGTGTTGAAATCACGACAATCGACGATAAGCTCGACTTACTTTAAGCCTTTGTCCTCTATGAGCAGGTTAATTTTGATCGTATACTGCCGGGGGGCAAAAAAAAAAATCAAAATACAGAAATAACTCAACATATTCATTAATTCACCAACATTCTTGCTATGGTGTGAATTGTTTTGGGGTCAGACCTCACCGATTTAGACAAGCGGGACGGGATGGCGGTCATGTTCTGTATCTTGTTCTTCCCCATGACGATGTTATTGACCAAACCTTGGATGTTAAAGTCAGTGATCTGGACGGCGACAAAGTTCTCGTTGGTGACATTGATGAGATTCTGGAGGAGAGAGGGACAGATGTTGTCCGATAAATGCAAGACCAGAAGTACGTTCTAGAAAAATAAACCTGTTTTGATCCCGCAATTCTCTGCCTCTGTTAAATAAATACTAACTGTGATCTCCATCTCAATGTCCGTCGGATTGATGTAGACCATGACTGAAAGCACGGACACGGGCGTGAGGGTGACGCTCCGAGGGAAGAGGAAGAAGAGGATGAGGGAGCTAAGGCAGAGACAGACCACCATGGAGATGCACATGTAGAGCTTCCTGAAAGATCCAATGAAAGAAACATTTGGCGTTGCCATTCTACATTCCATTCTACACTAGATTGTCCTCAGAGGCCTCCGTTTTCAGGAACAGATGTCTTACGTGCGCCTGGGTTTCAGCCGGACGTCGTTGCATGGTATCACAGCGACCAGCTGTCTCTCTTGTCCTGATGGCGCCCAGAAAGGGGGAGAGAGAGAGAAAAAGCAGTATTTGGACATCTGTCCACGCCACTGATGTGAAAATGACCCAAATCGGTTCCTGAATGGTGCCAAACTGCACAAAAGCCGTCCCTCAAATTCCCCGAAACGTGAAAGGGGTGTCAAATGTACCTCTTATTTGAGGAGGAGAAAGAGGAGGAATTGGGTGGGTGTCAACTTCGATGACAGTTAAATGAAAGATGAACGGCGGACAGGAAGAAATCGTGAAAAAGGCGAAAGGAAGTGGTGACACTAACCTCTGGGAATCCGTCCTATGCCGCGACAAGTGGGACAGGTGTCTCCGTTCGTGTTCATGGCGCCATACTGCGGAGGCGAGTACCTCAGCGATCTTACCCTCTCCCTCCCCTCCTCCGTCCGCTCAGGAGCCTGGGAGATTTTGGAACTGCCGCTCCCTCCTACAGTGACCATACTGAGTTAGTCCTGAACAAGGACAACGACGAAAAACACAAAAAACACTGGAGTCCCCGTCCTCAACCTAAGGACTTTGCTTGCGGGAGCTAGGAGCGTAGCTTGCTGAGCTTCCAGAAACTCCTCGGCAATCCTCCGTGAAACTAATAAAGAAACTTGTGACCCCTGTCACACTCAAATGTCCAATAAATCCCATTATTGCGGCATATGCGAAGATGTGAGCAGAGTCCACGGTGGGGGTGGTACAGAGGGACACAGTGACGTCCTTTCACGAGATTCAAGAAAAAAATGTGAGATGTGGCTGGAGCAACTGATGGAATTCATCAGTTGCTCCGGCCACATCTCCATTCATGGATCCTTAACCTAACACTTGTGCCTTTTTTTTTTTTTAAAGATATTATCGTGCCCCATGACACATTTCCCAGTAATTCCTTGACTGCATCGGTATAGTTATACAGATGTTCTCACAGCCTTGGACTTCTTCAATACACTTGAGATAACACCTGTAAATTAAGGATATTATTCATTTTGAACCATAAGTGACACACTTTTGGTCTCTTTTCTTGAGGTGAAACCATTATTTTATTCCCAAAACAGGCATTCGATGTTTTTTCGACACTTCTCACAACTGGCAACTCAACAAGTTAAGGGGGCGTTTACGCTCAATCACGCCAACAGACCTTCACATGAGGATATGATAGTTGGGGAGACATTTAAACTTTTTTTCGATATCTGTGCCAGTTTAGACAGAAAAGTTGGACACTTAAAAGAAAACAACTTCACTTCGGCGAAAAGAGAAACGACTTCGTTCGGCTGCAGTTTGTTGACGTATCCCCCCCCCCAGCATATGTCGCGCCATCTGCACCTCTTCAAATCGTCGCAAAACGCGAAACCAGAGCAGCAGAAGTAGATAATATTGCAGATAAAGTTAAACGCCGTTTTTAGGAGGCTTGAGGCGATGTAAAGCCGGAGAAGGAGCCGTCGGCGGCGGGTAAAGTCAGGTCGCGCCCCCGCCGCTCTGCTAAAACTTACCCGCACACGCCGCTTCGCCCTCTGATGCCAACATATCGTTGGTAAGCGTCACTCCGCCGGGTTCATCGTCTTTTCACGGCGATTTTACGGTGTTTTCCGACGAAGAACACGGATAAATTGCAACCATTTAAGTTTCGAATTCCACCAGTAACAGTCACAAATGGATGCACGGTGACACACTTCCTTATTCCGACGTGCTACGCACGGCAGTTTAGCGGCGAGTCGCTAGTACTGCATGTGATTTGGCCTTCTATCCCTCGTGATTCTTAAAAAAAGAAAGAAAAAGTATTAAGATAGATTAATTCATTGATTTGAAAAAAAATGCGCATTTTTTTCTTGCTATAATGCGACAGCGAGCTCTGCCACAACCTTGGTGGATGTAATTCCCGACCTCGTTTTTAGGATTGTGAACGCATCACGTAGCTAGCACGCTGACCTATGTACTCTATACATTGACATGGTTACATTAGTACTCAGTTTGTTGCATTGACTAACCTATGTACTTTTCACGGTGACTCCCAGGTAATTAGCACTCACTCACTTTATAGCTTTGTTACTTGCCATCTTTTTTTGCAGTAACATCTATCAAAACTACTCCTTCACTGCCTAGCATTAATTTACCACATTTTTTTTTCAGTAACATACAGTATTCACTGTACTGCATTATGCAAGCTTTACAGCCCTTTTCGCTGACCTGACCACATTTCACTTCACTGTGCAGTAAAGGAGGCAGAGACCTGTGCAAACCTTGTTTATTGGCAGATTGACAGTAGCAGGGTTATTTCAATCGGACAAGCATAGTAAGATATATTCAGCATTTCCTTAACAGTGTGAATCTTGTAATGTGCGGAAAAGAGGGGATATCAGTCAACAGAAGAGGATTTTTTTAAACCTCTGGTACCCCTGGAGAATCAACAAAAACAACACACTCATACAGCCAAACATAAAAAAATGTTTTAACTTAAATCTTCACCAGTCAAGTAAAAGTCACTAAGTGGATATATCTATAGCTCTATATTGATATAGATACATCTATAGATAAAGTGTATATGCCAGCTTTAGTTAATCACTCCTCTGACCACACGGAAATAAAACGACGACGTAAAATACACTTGGTTCCATTCAGCAAATCAGGAATGTGTTTTTCAAAAGAGAGACATCTTGGTTTTGGATAAGACTGCTTAGGTTTTGGTTTTAGCGGTTGGATGAGAAGGAGGGAAACTGCAGGCGGGGTTGCGGACGATGGTGCAAAAGCCGACACGTTCCACTGGGACTCTGCTAAGGACCACGACGACTATGCTGGCCTCTAAGCCTCCACCCGACATGCAGGTGTCTTCTAATAAAGCGGTAGAAAACATCCGTGTCTCGACAGTGATTCACTTAGAACAGTTTTGTTTACATTCCACATGTCAACGTCTAAAATAACAGTACTCTTGATACGGAAAGAGATTGCATTGTTTAGGCAAATTTCACTACCACAATAAAAGGGAATAACAAAAAAGAAAAACGACCAATGTAACGACCGCGTCTTCCCAAATATACAACCCCCAAAAATCCACATCGCCAGTGTGGCATCATCTTAAAATAGAGCTTCCTATTGAAGACACTTTATCTTCTGTGACGTTTAATGTTGCGCATCTCCGCTGCTGTGCCACAGAGGAGGAATCTAGCTAAACCCTGTCAGAAACAGAAGTGTTATTCAGGCCCGAAGGAGAGGTCACGACACCCACACAGACCACGAGGATGAAGACGTGAGATCCAACGCTTCGGACGAACACGTAAAAAGCTCTACCGACCGGGAAGAAAAGGTGCGACGAAAGGTTCCTTCAGTGTCTTCACGAGACGAGATGAGATGGGAGGGTCGTTTGAAATCTACAAGTGTACAAGGTGAATCTTTTCCCGCCCCCCTAAATGAGTTTCTAACGTTGAAGTAAAGGCAAAGGACGGGGGGACGAGTCACGCAGAGGCTCCTCTCGCTCACCTTCCTGTAAAAATATTGCTCCTCCTTAGTGTCCAATCATGGCGACGCCTCTCTATTCATTAAATAAGTCTGCCTCACATCTAACACAAACAAACCCACCACAGCACAAATCATATGTAAGCTTGCGTCTTTCTCCTTACGGAGCTCAAAACAAAATCAACGCAACGCGCCAGGCAGCGGTGGCTGCAATCCGGACGCCCTCCTCGCACCGTAACTTAAAAATATCGGCGCTTTCCTCCCCCCTCCCGCGGTCAGTGCTGGGACGCCGTTTCGTTCTGACGCTCCTCGGCCATCTGGACCAGCTCGTTGACGGTGTGCAGCAGGCTGTAGCCGTGCTTCCTCAGCAGACGCTGGTTGAGCCGGTGGTCTCTGAAGCCCATCTCCAGCAGCATCACCATCATGGAGGGGTCCTGGCGGGTGGCCGGGTCGATGCCTCGCTGAGAGGGACGAGAGGGAGGCTTAGGTAATCGGAGACCTTGGGTAGGCAACGTCAGCGGACGTGTGATGGTGTGTCAACTGTATCTACACATCTACAGGGACCCATGTATTAGCAAAGAGCTGATTGTTTTCCAACAAAACATCTATCTGGTACCATTTCTTTATCCATCCGTTTCGATGTACTATGTCCAACCACAATCGGACATCTAGCAATCGGTTTCCTAAGTAAATATCTACCTACCTACCTAGCTACCTGGCTACCTACCTTCCTAGCTACCTACCAACCGACCTTCCAAGACTTAGGCTTTATTTTTCATTGCTACGTAGAACAAGTTCAAGGAGCATTGAGAGTGCATATAGTCCTACCTAAGGTGTACATCCATACGAAGAAAAGACATAAGTGCAACATTACAAGGTGCTTGATCATAGAACAAGGTGCCCGAGAACTAGGTGCTTATGTAAACAAGGGTCCGTGGGGTGGTGTATACCTGGTATACCATGGATGGGAACATTGGAACCTGTTAGGTTAGTGCACATATGAAATTATTTACAGTTTAAATTGCACAAGTATCATTACCGACCTACTTATGTACCTTCCTACCCACCTACCCTCCTACCTACCTACCTACCTACCTACCTACCTACCTACCTACCTACCTACCTACCTACCTACCGTCCTACCTACCGTACATATCTAACCATCTATCTGGCCATCCAGGTTGTGATGAGTTGTACTCCATTTGATCCACATCGATGTACATTCAATATTCATTGAAATATGTATGACACCATCATTTTGAGGTCATAGCTCAAACGTAGATCATCAAGACGTTTTGTTCAGCAAAAATACAACCCAAATGGACAATTGCAAGCAACTGATTGGCTAATCGTTGCGTGTACCTGTACAGAGCAGTTGGGTCCGGTGAACAGGGCTTTATAGGCAGACGCCGCCACAGACAGCGCCCCCTTGACAAGTCCTTCTGTAATGCCGCCTTGGCCTCTAAACGCAAACACAGGCATGACAAACGCGTTTTCCAAGGTAACCAAAACACAGATGAGCCGCGCTTTCTCCCCCCGACTGTGTTTTTTTGTTTTGCTGTACCTTGGCTGCAGAGCATTGCTGGGTCTGGGGTTGTATGTCTCAAAGGCACTGGATGCTGAGCCTGCAGATCTGGACAGACCGGACGATACTGCAAGGAAAAGCGGAGCAAGGCGGGCTTAAGACAACAAATCCACTATTGTTCATCTTATTAGCGTAAAGGCCACCAGGTGGCAAACCAGTTTTAAAGCCTTCGTCAGCACGCTCTAACATTTTCTGCACTTGTGAAGGTCTGCTGACATACATAGGCCAAAATTAATTGGACTACAGCAAAGGTTAACAGTGCCTAGAGCTCCGGTGTAGCACGGGAGGGAGAAATTGCAAAGTTTTTGGGGCTACATAGGTAATATTTTGAGTCAGAATAGAAAAAGCTTGGCTCCATGTGGCCCCTTGGCCATATCTCGCCCGCACAAAGCTCTGCCTTTAGTAGCGTTGCGTCGAATGCTGAGTCATAGTCAGTTTGTCGAGACCATGTGACAGCTCATCTATCTTGCCAGAATCTGGGTTTGCTTTCACTAAGTGCGACTCACTATTTAGGTGGACCCGTGGTTGGTGCGGCTCACACGGTTCAGACGCTGGAGGACTGGGGTCCTCGGCCAGATACAGGGCTTCCGACCTACGACGGGGAACCACACGCATCAGTAAACAATAGCGGCAGCGCTGCGCTAACTTAGCGAAATCCCGGCGAGACTCCGACAAACCTTGGAGAGTAGAGAGCCGGTGGGGGGAGCAGTGGGTCGGGGAGGGCGGGTGGAGGCGCGGGTGGCACCACCTCCGGGGTGAGGGTCACGGCGTCCAAGGTCTGGGAGGCGCACAGCATCTGGTTGACGCTGCTGTGGATGGGAGACTCGTCCGGGCGCCAGGTGTCGGGGGCGAAGTTCTCCGCTGTGACCTCCTCCGCCACTTCTTGTCCCTCCCTGAGCAGCACGGCTCGGTCGGCGCTGGAGGAGGTGGCGGCTGCCTC
>OMPJ01022636.1:4990-15222 GCA_900312935.1 Carapus acus
TTAATAGAAAAATAAAAAATAAAAATAAAACTTGAATTTCCCTCGGGATTAATAAAGTATCTACCTACCTACCTAACTACCTACCTACCTACCTACCGACCTACCAGTGTAGCTTTAAGAGAACAAATCATTGGTTTATTCCATGGAGAAATTAGGTCAAAGGTCGATATCACCCCTCCAGCACCAGTACCTGGTTGGTTCCCTGTCTGTATCCCTGTTTGCTTATATGTGTATCTGTGTATGCTGCAGTATTTTCTTTCCTGAGACCTCGGCCACCACACGGAAGCGACCAAACATCCCATTGCGCAAACATGGAGGATTGCCTCCTTCCGCCTCAACCCAAGGGTGGCGTTAAGGCAACCCTTAGCGCTACAGTGCTCTAAATCTTTAGGAAGAATCTTTTTTTGAAGGCCACAAACCAAAAAAAAAAACCTTCCCAAGAGCTCACAGGCAGGACTTTAATTTCTATTCCCGGGCGCTGATTTATTTGATTTTTAAGGAAGTTTTGCTAAGCGGGCTAATGAGAAGCACAGAGCTGTTGAATGATTTAGTAGGGAGATGGAGCACATAGAGAGAGTCCAAAGACAAATTCTCTTTTTATTTCTTAATTGGTGAGAGGAAGGAGGAGGCACGTACGCCATAAATAACGGCAAAAGTGTGTTGCTCCTGCCACTTACGCTGTATTCTCCACAATTACACAAAAACAGCCGCAGAGAACCATGTCAAGTCTATAAAATGGTGTTATGAGAAACCAATTTTTTTAGATAAACAAACCGTTTGCGGTCGTGCGCAGACAAAGGGGGTGGTTTTATAAACGGCTTTTACATTGGGATTCAAACCAAAGAGGACCTCCGGTGTTACCTGATGTATGTAGCCCACACACAATATGAGCGTAGATCAGATTCCTCATCTCAGTGCGGCTCAGCTGGTCGTTATTGCATTGGAGAAAATTGTTTTGCAGCTGATAAACTCTTTATAATGACAATAACGAATATGAGCCGTTTGTGTCACTGGCTGCCTATTAAAGACGCTCATCGACGGCGGAGTTACATGAAGATGCGAGAGGATTATTTGTATCGATCGTCCTGAGTGATACAGACAACACGAGGTCCTCGGCCCCATGAAAGGTTTCAAACCGCGCTCTTGTTACCGTCAAACTCCGAACGCAGCGCTGCAGGAACTTCTACCTCCCTCCCTCTCTCCTGCGACGCACGCGTTACACACACCCGCGGGGAAAATCGATGAATTCGGCGTCTATGCGGTGAAAGCTGTTTGTCTGGTGATGGGAGTATTCCACGCATCACGTATCGTTCTAACACTCCGAGAAGTCCTAATGTGTCTAACAGATTTCCTCCCCATTTACTTAACAGCACCCAGGAGAGGCAGAAGTGGAGCCTCTGCCTCAGAACAAAGGGTTAGAGGTACTTTTGATGGAAAATATTAAATATGTGCCCTGACAAAAACGCATCAAGATTAAGAGAATAAACCATCCAATTAGCCTCCGCACATTCATGCAGCTGTACCGTAACGGCAAAATGATGATGTAACACTTAATGTGCTATCACGGTTTATGTATGCAGAACTCTGGACATTACTGACCCCCATGAATATGCGTCCAGGTGTGTACGACGGTGCCAGAGACGACCCGTTCACGAAGTGCCTTTCGATTGCGAGTTGATTTACCATTTTGGTAAATATGAACTTCGACCCTTTACATGTGTAACGGAAGGCAGGATTAGGGCTCATGTTTATTCCGCATGTGTAATGGCCCCCGGGACAAATCACATTCAAGACTGGCTGTCGCCCCAGGAGACTGAGAGAACCACCTAAGGGTGTGGAGCTAAATATGGAAATTGCAAGACATGCTCCCATCTGCATATTCACTAATGCGCAATTCCTCAAAACAAAAAACAACAACGCCGTCCTCCCTCCGTCCATAACAAAACACCACAGTAGTGTGACAATTTGAAGCCACCATTATCTGAAAGCACGCTTCATTAATGTAAATAAGGTCCTAGTCATGTCTCTGGTAAAAGGAAAAAAAATCTCTGCCTCGCCCGTCCCCCGCGGCCCCAGTGGAGGGGACCGCGAGCGGCGTCTGACTTAACTGCGGCTGTGGAGTTGTCATTGTTAATGCCGGTTTGCGTTCAATCATCCTGTCAGGGCGCCTGAAAGGCGTCTGATTGACAGATCGAAAGGGCGGCTGAACCGAGGGCTAAACTCGAGGAGAGCGATTCCTTTCCCAGGAGTCGTAAGATCTCCGACAGACGCGTTGTTGCTGCTGAAAGTTAGACAACACCGTCTGGTCCAGTAAACGAGTTGACAGTGATCAACAAAGAAGTGTTGTCTTACCTGTTTTTTTCATTTTTTTCCCCCATTTTCAAATTGTCTTCCTGCGGTCTCTAAGATCAACTGCTCCTTTTTTTTCCTCCCCCCCTTTCTCCTCTCAGCGTTCTTGTCAAATGTTTGCTGTCTCCCCTTTATTTATTTATTTATTTACTTTTGCGGCGTATAGCCGTTGTGAAGTAAATGATATTTCCCAAAGAGCTGTGTTTGCCAAGAAGCACTCAAAGTGATATTGACATGTTGTCAAGCCGGTGCCTCTCTCTGTCTCTGAGGACGTCTTGGGTTGTTGACGGGCCCGAGCTGTGCGATCATGATCACCACACACACACACACACACCATTTCCCTCCTCCCCTTACCTCTCTCTATTCTGCCGTTGAGTAATTTCAGCTTGTCTCCAGGAAATGATTTGTTGCCCCTATTTTTAGTCCAAAGTGCAGTCGTCTTCAGTCAAGTCCGTCAGAAGTTGTTGGGGAAACACCTGCAGTCAAGTTCCTCGGAGATCGCCTGTCTCGAATTTGGTCAGCGGAGGTTTCTGTTGATCGAACTCAAGTTGTTGATGATGACGGGGGCCGTCAAAGTGAAGGAAGGTGAGGCGAGGCAAAGCGGCTTGTTTGGAAATTTGACTGAGACGCGGGTTCCGGGCGTCTGTTAGGGTCTTGGCCGGCTGAGGGAGTGCCCCCTAGGTGCGCCTGTCAGTCAGACTTCCCAACACCTCTTTGAGAGTCTGACAAGAAATTAGGTTATCATTCAAAATACATGGCAGGCCTTTCTCAAGGTGAGGAGCGTCTTCTGTAAACTGTCACTGAGTCGTCCTGACGTCTCACCCTGGTATGTCCATCATGTCTCTCCCTAAACTGAAGGGTAAATACGCAAAAAGTCTGACTGAAACATTCAGTCAGAAGAAAGTAGTTGCTTGTGGTCTCCATTGTGATTCATTATGTCTGCTTTTTGCAGTTGTTTTTGGTCACTTTTGATTGTTTGCTAGTTTGTCTCTCGATTTTGATGTGCCGCATCTTTCCATCTTCATAATTTTAGGAGCTCAGGAGTCCACGTATAGTTCTCGGGCACTTTGACATCACCGCAGCTGCGGCCTGGAATTAAACCACCATCTTTCTGTGCTTCCGACTGCACTCCTTCCCGACCCACGCCACACCCAAAGAGAGTTGAGGGTAAGTGTTTATTCTTCCAAGACATAATTCATTTTGATGTCATCAAATGCAGACAGAGAGATGCAGAGGAAAGGTGGAGAATCTCAAAATTGGTGTATCTGATGGTACAAATGGTGGCACGGTTCAAATTGTGTTCATTTAAAAGAAGTTTTGAAGTATTCCTTCCTACATTTCATGTTCTTTTTATATATACTCCCACTTGTATTCTGTTACTGCACCGTTGATGAGGGAGAAACACAATTCTAGGCCTCTATATGTTGGTACATATATAGGATTTGATGACAAAGTTGTCTTTGACTTTGACAGCGTTAGTCACTGGTTAATCAAGACAACCATGTGTAGGTCGTTGAATCAACCAACCAACAACCAACACATGGTCAAGATATCTTGGATTTCTGACGTTCCAAGGTTAAACCCTGGTTAGTTTAGCTTCATTGTGGTATTCTTTAAATCAAATGAGTGTTTACATGTACCATCAAATTGATCTAGACGTCAGTTTGCACAGCGGAAGCAGGCAAAGGTTCAGCGTCTCACTCAAAGGCACCTTGACATTGTTGTCGGAGGAGCCAGGGATCAAACTCGGAACCCTGTGGTTTCTACATAACTGCCCTACTAACACTCATTAGACGGTAAGACATTTGCTATCGCTTTGTTGTGCTTGTGTACAGCGGATCACACGCCGTGCCGCGCAGAGTTGCTTTTCCTAAATTTGGAGTTGACCGTTTTGGTAGGAAGGTGAACCATTGGAATTTCCTCCACAAATAGAGGCGATGCCCACGGCAGCCAGCTGCTGACAGTGTCATGGATCTGCGCGGGGATGATGGGATACAAAGAAGAAATTTCATGGTATGAAAAGGATGTATTGCCTTCACGTCGCAACTTCCCCCAGGATGGAGATGCACAGTCAGAGCCCTGCAAGGTTGAATGGCCGAGGTCATCAGGAAGCTGTGTGACATATTGTTCAGATGTTTGGCTGGATGGGCACCTCGTGGGCTCCCGCCCCGCCCCGCCTACCCATCCCCGCTCCAAACACATGAGGCCAGACTAGTTCAGATGAAGAGCTTGTGGCTGTTGACCATAAAAAGAACATCAGGGCAATGAGCCACAAAGAGACGGGGAGAGAGCGAAAGAGGGGTGGAGAATAGGGAGGTGGGAGCAGATGAGATCAGCGAGTGGGGGCGAACAGGAGGAGATTGAACAGTGAGACGGGAAGAGGGGAGGAAAGAGAGAGAGAGGGAGAGAGAGAGCGAGGAAGAGGAAGGGGCAGAAAGAGACATTTTGCGCTTTGGGCCAAATGGGAGCTACACCGCTCCAGCTGTGACCATAAAACAGCAGGTGGATGCCATCATTAGGCCTGGCAGATACAGCAGAGATCCCAGAGTCCCTCGTCTCCATGCGTCTCTCCTGGCGCCGCCTGAGACGTAAAACCTCCTCCAGAAACGGAGGGCGAGGAAGAGAGGAGATGAGAGGGGATCAGACATGGTGCGTCTGCGGTTTAAGTGAGCATTTAAATGTTGAGTGAGGTCATATCAGGTTTGTGATAGACAGTAAAAGAAGTTAAGAGGGATCGCAGTCATCACGTCATGTCTTGGAAACTGCAAATCATCGTAAATTGTTCGGATTCTTTCCCAAATGGCACAACAACATGACCACAAATGGCAAAACACCCTTTTTGGACTTCTTCCTTGAATTGAACTCAGGGAAAATTCATCTCTTAACCATTAGATGCACACGTGGGGTCAAAAATGACCCCCGGGGTTGTTATTCTTCAAAATCTTTAAAAAGAAAAATTATAATATATTCATATTCCAGGTATTCCTCATGAAACATGTTTGTGACATGAAGCAATATTTTTCTTTATTTATATTCTTATCCATTCTGAGAATTTTTTATATTTCGCGAGTTTTGATTGGGGTCAAAAATGACCACAGAGGTTGTTATTGTTCAAAATCTTTACAAAGAAAAATTGTAATATATTCATATTCCAGGTATTCGTCATGAAACATATTTGTGACATGAAGCAATATTTTTCTTTATTTATGCTTATATCTATTTTGAGAAAATTTTCAATATTTTGCGAATTTTAATTGGGGGAAAAAAATGACCTCACTCTTGGAAGGGTGTAGGTATTGGTAGGTTGTGCAGGGTTAATTTGACAAGTTTCCAGTATTTTCGGAGCCACCAAAGGGTTCAGCGTCTCATATAAGGACTGTAAACAAGGCCCCCCATCTAAAATTATGACCCCTGGTGCTACAGGCATCTCACTCAGTGACATTTTGCCGCTAATCTGCGCAGCTTCCCATCGCTGCGTCGTCATTTATTTCCCGACAGTCGCTCAAGCCTCGGCTCAGGTGACCACTTTGATCACTTGGCACCCATGGGAGAGCTGTTAATCTTGTGAACAGTGGTGTGTGTGTGTGTGTGTGTGTGGGAGGGTGGGGGGAATTGAGATGTTAGGACAGCGTTCGAAGCACTCGGTGATCAAAGATGGCTTGATGGATTTGTTCAGTTTCACACCTCTAGTGTGCGTCAGGAACAAGATATGTATTTAGAAAAAAAAAAAAGAAAGCACTCACACAAGAGATCGGGCAACAACGAGAGTTGTCGCCTTGGATTATACTTTGCTGACAGATGAGAGCTGCCATGGCGGCGCCCTCTAGGTGCCCCCAGGGCTCAGTGGATGCTGCATCACGGCACTTTTAGAGGGTTCGGGTGTTACCGTCAGAGTGCTTGTGTTTGACTACCGTTAGCATAGGTTCCATTTCTCGCTATTTTTGTGATACTTACAACTCTCAAGGGAAAACGCCTCTTTTTTTTCCTGGGCCTAGTGAGGCACCTGCGGAGCATCTTGAGGTTTCTGTGTCGAGCCCAAGGGCACTTCAACATCAGTCAAACATATGTCTACACTACCTCCTGAGCTATTGTACCACATATTTGTGTGTTTCCCATTAGACGACAGTAAAGGAATTATCGTAATTTTTACTTCGACGGTTGCACTTGTTGTTTGGAAAGTATTTGTTTGGGTTTTTTGGAATAACAGCCCATGCAGCAGCATCCAGACTAGAAACGCCGAGGTCCTCACCTGACAGAGAGAGTCAGAAACAATTCCGAGCCAAACTTCTCTACTCGCCTACTTTTTAATGAATAAAATATTCGGCATTCAATAATCAATTGCAGAGCATAAAACTTGTCAAGCCAAAACATTCAATCAGTGCTAACAACCGCTCGGTGAGAATCTCCGCGATGGGGATGATCTTGTTGGTTGTGTTGTTTGGACTGAGGCAGCCCCTTGTGCATCTTTGGAGTTTTTTGATTGGTCTTTTGCTCCGAGTTGAGAGTTTTTCCTCTCTGTGGCCTCAGCGGGGAGCGAAGCGCTTGGTGGATGCGTGTCATCGGCTGATTTCCTTTTAAAAAGCAGACCCTGATGCTTTTAAATGCATCATCAGGGCAATGGGCTGTCCAACTCGGTTACAAGTTAACCAAATAAACACTGACAATGAAATTAATAATGCATATTGTTTGCGAATGCCTCAGCTGGATGATTTGACTGATGTATGCAAAGATGGTAATTTATTGAAAGTAAATTCATGTAATTGTGCGGCAGAACTTGATGAAGCAAAAGAAGGTGTCAGCACGACTTCCATCATCATCAGACGAGAGAAATCATTAAAGAGCAAAAACAAATCCTGCATCAAAGCCTCGCAGAACAAACACAGATTTTATGGATGTGTTTCATTTCGACCCAAAGTTCAGAACGGCTGTTCCGGTAAATATGTCAGACTTGCTGTTGGTTGTCGATGCTACATGATAGTTCGGATTTATTTATTTTTCCCGCGGTCCGCGGGGATGTAAACACTCAATCCTCCCATATCAAAGTAGTCGATGTAGATTTAATTCGAAGACGAGGGGGAAACAAGAGCCAAAATGTTGTTGTCGTCTCGGAGAGGGGGAGTTTCAAGACGGGGCGGCTCACACGACTCAAGCGGGAGGTTGTTATTTATAGCAGCGTGACGGCAGCAGTGACACGCCGTGATGGAGGACGAAGCGATGATGATGTAATGGCGGTGGCAGTGAGAGAACTAGATTATACAGATGTACCCGTGTCCTGGGAGAGCTCTAAGTAGGCCTATCTTGCATCTATTATGGGATGGAGCCAGGGAATTCATATTTACATATGAAATGTACCCGCAGCTTCCAGAGGGTGATGTGGGACAGCTTTGCCGAAGTTTACAAGTGTACATACCCCGGATCTTCCTCGCTGTAAACAAGAACTTGGTCGTCATGGCTACACCATTGCCCAACCGCTTTCTATGAGCGTATCTGAAAGGCTCGTAATTGGAACATATCCTACTTAGCAAGGGCGCAAAAACAGGTGAGAGGGCGTATTTAGCTTTTATTGACACACGCATTGCGAGTTTTCTGTCTGAGCACATGGAAATGGCCCATTTCTGAAAAGGCCCCATCAGGCGGGAGGTGACAACTGACGTTGAACATTAATAAAAAGAACCATATGCTCCAGACTGAAACATTATCCATGCGTTATTAGGCGTGATTCCCCGTGTCAGCCATTAATTAATGCTCGTTAAAACATAATAAAAGAATGAGATGTTGGACATGATTAAAGAAAGAGGGAGTGCGTGGCGAAGCCATAAGGCACACAGCTGTGTCGCTGTGCGAGACGGCGATTTGTCGCCGAGAGTCTTTCGTTAAGTGGACAGCCGTCAGGAAAGATGCTTCTTTCTGACAGTCAGCCTTTGTCTTACACTTTATTTGGGCGTTTCAAGAAACTATGACCCAGTTTTAGCATATTTAAGCCCCGGCAGACCCTGAGCGGGTCCAGTTGTAGAGAGAGAGCGGATGAAAGGGTGAGACCATAAATATTTGACTTGAAATACTTCAAATAGTAGTGAAATAGTCAAGCACCTTGCTCAAGGACTTTGCACCCAAATTTGAACCTTCTAAAACCTTCCGATTTCTAGACATGTGTCCCAAGAATTTTGCTAAGACATTCGGAGATCCAGATGCTTGTGTTTTACTTTTAGATTGTGAGCATCCAAAAATGTTTTGACCTTATTTTCGTGGTTTGTACCGTCTCCATCCCGTTCCTTTCGGCCTGTCACAACCAAGCAGAAACATAATTCCTCCACACAACCCCAAACTGCCACGTTTGCGCACAAGATGTCGACACCGACAAAGAAAATAATGTCCTTTTTAATCAGTCATTACTCATTAATGAGCAGTCCCAGCACGATGCAGATTATTGTACCGCTGCAGTAGGTTTGTTTGGATTGAACGGTTGCACACGGAGAAGCCACTAAAGGAAGATGAAGGGTGACAGCTTAATGTTCACACAGCTCAGCGGGCTTCTCAGCTACAAGGAGACAAAGGTGGAGTTGAGGGGGTTCGAGTGAAAGCTTCCAAACCCACGTAGTCCCCAGCCTGGAGGCCTAAACCTACACCTGCCTGGCCCCCTTCCACCATAGCTACCTCGCACCACCCTCAGGGCTACATCCCTGCAGGTCTACCTTTGTCTCGATTGACTATTCCCTCTATTATCTGTTTGTTTCATTGCCATCATTGCAATGTCGTTGGGTTTGCAATATTTTACAGTATCTGTAGACGGATGCCGTTCTGTCTCCCATGGTTTCTGCCCTTGTCCAGCAGTTGCAAGTAAAATGAAGAGTATTTCTTTGTCCCCCTGTACCTGGTTGTGTCTTCATGCATCTGTAACCTCCTCCGATGGAAGGTGGTTAGGGTTAGGGTTGGGGTTAGGGTTCCACAGCGGCACCTTTCCCGTCCACCTTATCTCCTGCGCAAATTCAGTGAGGTGTTCTGCCATTTCCCATTTTTTTACCCCATCAAATCCAAAACAAATGAAACTGTTCCCGCCCGGGATGAAGGATGAGTAGCTGACAGTTAATTGGCTGAGAAAGCGGGGACGCCGCCGTTTCGCGAAGGCGTAGCTCGTCTGACCGTACATCGTCCTGCGTAGCCTCGCCTTGCCTTCCCTCCTCTGTTTCCCACGCGAAGAATTTGAGGCACGAGCGCAAAGTCACCCATCAATTTGTCTGGTTGTCTCGTTTGCTGTGTTCATTTGATTTCAAACCGCCAAACATGGTGTCATGGTTTTCTGACAGGGCCTTGGGAGAGAGTTTATCTCATCATTAATTAAGTATCATATTTCCCTACATGCTGCCTGTGCTTAATTAGGAAGCGGGGGTCATTTGGGAGGGCTTATTAACTGGAACAAATTTGTTAAAGGAAGGAGAGCGAGACAGATAAAAGAGCGAGCGCTGGAGCGAGGGGAAGACGAGCGCCTCTGGGTTCACTCGTCCCTGACAAGGCTTCGGCGCCCGTGATTGATAACTGCACCAGTCACGGCGTGAGTCAAACTGGGAGAGATGAGGGAGTAACTGGGGGAAAGAGGCGTAGGGTAGGGCGGGGGAAAGTGAGGGAGGGAGGGAGGAAGTGCGTAGAGAGAAGGAGAGCGCCCGGTGATAGGGCGTGCGTGCGTGTGTATGTGTGTGTGTGTGTGTGTGTGTGTGTGTGTGGGAGGAAATGATTGGAGACATATGCTCGCTCTCAAGCAAGATGGAGTTAGACAGAGGAGGGAGATGTAGGACGGAGAGGGAGGGATGGCGAGATATGAAAACAAAGAGAGGAACAGAGGAGAGGGGATGCTGGGAGATGGAGGAGATTGATTACAGCGCCGCGCT
>OMPJ01022641.1:4558-16932 GCA_900312935.1 Carapus acus
GGGCTTTGGCACCAGATCTGGAAAATGCCAGACGCCCACATCTGTCCTCCAGCTATCTAGACAAACACGCTTATTAGCACACACATACACACACACACACACACACACAAACGCCTCACAGACCCAAAGCGCTGCCTACACACTCAGGCACAGACTCACACCCACATCTGCACACGCGCTCATGCGCACACACACACACACACTCTCACACACACACACACACTTATGCAAGCACAGACAATCGCCCACTCACGATGATGCAACAGCCCCAGCAGCCAGAGCATCAGGATGTGTATTCATGTATTCATGATTTCCCAGACAATCATATGTGTTTATTAAGCTTCCCCACAGAGTGTGTGGGCGTGTGTGTGTGTGTGTGGTGGGGGCTGTGAGGGATTGGTGGGTGTGCATGTGCATGTGCATGTGTGGATGTTCCCGTTTGTCAATCTGCACATTTCTTTAAGAGATGAGCAACTCCGGCAAATTGCTCCCTACATGTTGATTGAGGGAATAAAGTCAGCCTCCTCCTTATTCACAGAATTCAAGCGAAAACAAAACATTAATAGAACCCCATAACCACAATTTAACTACGGTCACAGTCTAATCAGTCCATGAATAACTCTAGCGCTACGTGTTTCCATGGATGCAGCACTGGGCCTTGTTGGAGGTATGAACTGTGATGACCTCCCCAAATGTTATGCAAAGTGAGGAAAGTTTTGCCCGCAGCCGGAGAAATGAGCAATTAAAGGCAGAGCAGCACGATGAATAAATTAAGCGACAGAGCGAGTTGTGAGGACCCATCTTGCATTAGCGTCGCCTAAACGACTCTCTGAACCGGCGTATGATTACGACAAAAACAGCACGTCGTCTATCAAGTGGCTGCTTATTAAACATCTCCCCACCGCTTTCGGCACCTTGGAGCTTGCAGCTTTGAACGTTCCTCTCGTTCTCTCCTCCCCCGCAGACGCTCATTCCGTTGCCCCCCACCATTGGCTTTGCTCTCCTTAATCCCAGTGGTTTCTGACACCTTGGCCTTCGCTTGTTTTAACAGAAATCGGCAGCCATGTTTGTCTATTTCACGCGGTAATCCCGGCGCATGTTGCGCTATTGTCAGCTTGACGTGTTTAGCTGATGAGGCAGGGTAGCGGCAGAGATTGTGTCCGTCCTGCTTTGTCTTTGCTGTTTGATAAGGTCCATCAGCGAGAATTTAGAGGCATTAAGTGGACCTAGTGATTCATTTGTTTCATAAATGCGAGAAATGTACCGAGGGGCAGCCTCTGCGGTGAAGATAACGTAGCCGTTTACGCTAGCTGGGGGAAACTGAGTCCCACCGGGTCATAGTACTGACGGTTAGCATGGAGTCTTAGTAGCCTTAGGTCCTGCTTATATATAGCACACAGCCTCAATACTGATGACCCAAATCAAACAGGCTCACATACACACACTCTCACACACCATACACAAGAGGCTTTGGCCGAATTTATATCTGGGTCTTTAGGACGATGCAGCGAGGCGCAGGCCTGTGTGTGTTTCCTCTCACAGCGTCGTCTCTCTGTTTGTTGTCAAGCCAGTCTCCACGGCAGCGTAGCGATGACCTCATCGGCCTGTGGAGTGATAAGTCACAAAATGTGCTCGGGGATCCTCACAGACTGCTGCATTGGTGTGGGATTGAGGTTTGCTCAGGGTAGACGCTCACGACAACGACAGGGTCAGAGGTCAACAATGCAGCTTTTTGTTTTTCAATCCATAAGGGTCTTCTCAAATATGTATAAGCTTGTGGAGTCCTTCTAGCATGGAAATTAGAATCATTAGGTGCCATTTTCCCCAAATTCTTCTCATCCCTTGAATTAGCATTTAGAATCATTTCATATGTTATCATCAGCTGACACTTTTCCTTAAGATTACTGACTGTTTACTCTACAAACTGACTCTCAATTACATGAGCTTTAGCGGCATCCATGCCCTTCCTGCCAGTAAGGTGGATTTCAGACAAACCTGATATGTGCACTTCAGAGATGGCGGGCACTGTGTTGCCAAGGGCAAAAAATGTGAATTAAATCTTGTTCTCAAAATAAATGACCCGTCAAACACATTTTGTTCTGTCGGCTTCGGTGGCAACATTCTAGTCCTCATGCAGATTGTTTGTTTTGAGAAGCTGGATGCGAGTGTGTACCTGGCATGGAGAAATGGCACGGACGATTTGCCTGCTGAATGCGGTTCTATCCATCAGAGCCTTGTCGCCCAATATTCTTTACAGATGAACAAGGCTGCTTCTCATTTTCTATGGAATCCGGCAGTTTGTGTCCTTTGGACCATCACACTGAGATGAGAATGTTGCTCTCAGCCATAATATCAGTGTCTTGCTCATAGATATCCCAACATTACCTCAGGCGGAGAGTGGAAATGAACCAACAAACTCCAAACACTTCCTCTGTCTCCCTCATCACACTGCCCCTAAATTGCGTTAGTTTGAAAAATTGACGTGAAACGCTGCGCCGCTGTCTCCTAATTTGAGGTAAAAAAATGTTTCACTCAAACAATTCCGATGATGAGGCCTTCCCTGGTGAAGGTCTACTGGTTTCACAGACCATATCAGACGTACAGCTCTTGTAGCCGCTCTGCTCCTCCGTCAACATCTCGGTCTGTGTGAGATGAGCCCGACGCTCTGCTAAAGCCTCGCCATGGGGGCTTGGAGAGGCTAGGGGAGGGAGACGATCTTCACCTCAGGATACCTGGAAGTCCCGTTAACGATCTGTTTGTAACGATTGAATGAAAATGCCAACGCTGGCTGCGCTCTCCCTTCGGTGCGGAAACAACAACAACATCTTCCATCGCACAGACTTGTATCTGCTGCTGTATAATTCAATTCACGAGTGCCCGGCTTGTGTGTACCTGCATGCGTACACGCTGCATATGTGTGAGACGTTTTTTCCCCCCTGCATGTTCTCCAGTCATCCTCTAGCCTCCTTTCCACGTTATCTAATGATGCAGAGACACAGACGGACTGACTGCTGTGTTATCTGCTCCTCCCAGGTCTCCCTTTGCTGCAGTGGCAGACTACTCAGTAACCCGAAATAACGTCATTCAGCTCTGCCTGGAGCTCACCACCATAGTGCAGCAGGTGTGTGGAATTGTACTCCTCTCTCAATCTCTGTGTATGTTCGTGTGTGTGTGCGTGTGCCTGTGTCTGTGTGTGTGAGTGTGTGTGTGGTTGTTTTGACGGCTGATAGCTCTTATTCGCTCGCTGTCAAGCCGCCGTTGGTTGTCGTATCCCACAGGAACAGAGCGTGGGCGTATTGCGGGAGCAGGCAGCTGCATAGACGCCGCGGCTCCCTCTATCCTGCAGTGACACTCTCGGGATTAATGCCACTGTACGCACTCGCAGACATCACTGTGTCATTCCCGACTAAGCCGGATGTAAATAAAAGATAAACAATCGTCTTAATTGTGTTTTTGGGGGGGACTTTTTTCGTCTGCTGGTTGCATATGGTGTGCAGGTGTGCAGAGTCTAGACGGCATACGCGCTCACGCACAGGCGATGTGAGGAGCGAGACGATGTGTGCGCCTGTGCTTGCGCGACAGGATGTTCTGTTTGCGCTACATTAAATTTCGCTTGTCCCGCAGGACTGTACCGTGTTTGAGACGGAGAACAAAATCCTTCATGTGGTGAGTTTCTCTTCCTCGACCAGCTGCCACGCTGCACTCTGTATGTTGCTCCCAGTCCTTCTACACATCATCTCCCCTCGTGCGGTGCTGCAGTCACAACCATGTTTGGATGTATATGTGAAAGTTCAACATAATCAAAAGCTGTTTTGTGTCATAAATGGCACTCAGGATGTAATTATGCCAGGTTCGGAGTTTTTGCTCCTTCTCAGACGAGCTGATTAACTTCAAAAGTAATGCTGGGAATTACACGCATCATCATCATCACCATTATCCATCCATCGCAACTCCAAAAAGCCCCAAATGCAAAAGGGATCACACACTCCTGCTTACCTGCATTTTGAGACTGCACTGAGTGCACAAACTCGTTAGAGATCTGAAAGACCAAACACAAACTGAATTGATGCTGACATAGAATGTGGTGTCAGTGGCATGACAGAATAGCCTGACCCCAACGCCAGGGACTGGCGAAGAGTCTCGCCAGAGACAGAGCACGAACACATCTTATATTACCTGCCGAGAAAAACAAACAGATATGAGGATAGAGTGACTATTGATTTCCGTAGAGCAGAGAGTGAAATAGAATAAATGTCCTCCAAACATTGGCTGTAAACAGTAAAAACTGCGGCAAATATCCCTTTTCAAAAGGATTCATTTTGTAGTTGCCAGTAAACAGAACTGATTACCTCTTCAGTCTGTGATGAATTGTAATCTCCTCCCACCCTCTCTCGACAGTGTAAGACCCTGTCCGAGGTGTGCGAGCACATTGTTTGCGTGTCATCAGACCCCCTGGTCTCTCAGTCGGCCCACCTGGAGTTGGTTCACCTCACCAACATCAAGCCGTCTGAGGGCCTGGTAAGCAGCTCGTGTTGTTAATAGGTTTCAGAGGGACTCAGATCGATGGCCCTCTCAGCATGTGTGCCAGTAATTCTGTTATTGTCTGCATGTGGGCATGTGCATTTCTACAGACTGGAGAAAGTCTGCAGAATAGTGAAGATTTTCCTTGCACATGGATGTGAAGGAGGCCATTGTCACGATGGACACTGTCCATCTAGCTGTGGGACATGAGGACATTGTTTATATGCGCATCTATCTATCTTTGCAAAAAGAGAAGGGGTCCCAGCAGGCTGCCACGTGGAGCACCGCAAATAATCTCAGATGTTGTTGACAAGTAAAAATGATCATTAAAAACTTAGTTTTACTGACTGTTCACTTGCAGCAGTGCAGCCCAGAGCTCCCAGACATTCCCTGAAGTCTTGATGAACTCTCCTTGTGTTCTCTCTCCATCAGGGGATGTACATCAAGTCCACCTACGATGGCTTACATGTGATCACAGGAACGACTGAAGGGGTGAGGGCTGCTGTCTGTCAGTTTAATGAGAGGAGTCTCACTGGGGACTTTTTCCTCCTGCACCACTCAGAAGCGGAATACGAATGGGGTAGCGGAATTCCACAGCACACCGATTCCAATCCTGAAAGTCTGTTGCATTGATCAAACTTCGACCCGCACAGGCATGCCGGATTCCGCGGGGATGGCAACGAAAGGCTTTCACTTTGCCGCACGGCAGCTAAAAGGACAGATTGTTGTCGTAAAACGTCCCCCCAAATGTTATGTGACGTTCAAATGCTCGTGTTAAATCATGCGCTACCCGCACTCCTTTTCTCCCTCCCTTTTCCTCCTTCTCCTCTCCTCCACTCACCATTTCTCTCTCTTTCTCTCCTCTCCTCAGTCTCCCGCTGATCGCTGTAAGAAGATCCATGCGGGAGATGAAGTCATTCAAGTGAACCACCAGACTGTGGTGGGTTTATATTTGTGCTTGGGTGTGGCGTCTGTGTGTGTCTATGGGAGAGACCGGGAAAGAGAGTGCTATTCTGTTTGTGTTGCGTGTTTCACATATCTGTTCTTTCACATCTGATGTATTTTTTGGTGTTTTTGATGTTTATGTTTACCTGATTACCATCCAGAAGCAGGTAGAGATCAGGTCAAACATCTAAATACAGTATTGGCCATACATGATGATGACAGCTGATAAAAATGGAGGATATGAGGAGATGGAAGAGGCAGCTGCGCGACCTGTGGTCATCATCAGCACTGACCTGCGTTGTCCACAGGTTGGCTGGCAATTGCGTAACCTGGTGGGATCACTGAGAGCCGACAAAGGGGTGGTGTCGCTGACCCTGAAGAAGCGCCCGCAGAGCACGCTGAGCTCCGCCCCCGCACTCCTGAAGAACATGCGATGGAAGCCCCTGGCTCTGCAGGTGGGGCCAGCTGGACTTTTTATAGACTTTTATTAAAGCACGACGCCAGCCCACATAATTCCCACAGCACTTCCATCCTAAGCTCGTAATTAGGTCAGGGCACCGTGGCTCAGCATGGTTTCATTCCAGCGCTCCAAACACAATGTATTCTATATCCTCCGCCCACGTGCCACGCGCTCGCTCAAACCACAGACCTCATGTCATCAATTAACAGATTAGAGCGGCCATGCAAGATGACATTCGGAAAAAGGACGCTGCTCCCGTCTCATTTACGACCCTATCTATCCCCGCAGCCAACCAGAAGCTCGGGGAGCAGTTCGGCCACGCCCTCCGGCACGCCCACCAAGAGCTCTGCCCTCCACGACCTTTACATTCCACCTCCGCCGGCTGAGCCATACACACCCAGGTAACTGCGTCCACTTGTGGACCATTTTCCTGATCTGATGTGTCACGTTAGGTAGTATCAACATCACACAGCAGCCGCAACACCCGCACCTCAGTTTTAATAGCTCACAGCCTCTTCACGCGAGCAGTGAAGTGACAATTTAATTTTGAGGTGACACACTTGCACCGCCACGACCTATTAATACACCTGTGCTGTTGCCGTAGAGATGAATCGGGAGCCTTGTCTGGAGATGAGGTCTCCCGAAACGCCGGTGGCGGCACGGTTACTGAGCGCTCCGAATCACCAAACTCCTTCTTGGATCAGGAGACTCGACGCAGAGAAGAGGAGGAGCCTGTTTATTGCACTACACCTACCTATGGTACACATACGTGTGTGTGTGTGTGTGTGTGTGTGTGAGTGTTTGTATGGATTGAGAAAGCGAGCAAGGCCACTGTCTGCATTGACCTCAGAGGCAATCATGAAGCCTGGAATTCAATTGTCAGTCAATGCGCTCTTGTGCCTCTACACATGTGTGCGTGTGCGTGTGTGTGTGCGTGTGTGTGCGAGTGCAAGTGTGTACTCAATCAATTGGCGTCTCTTTAGCACGTGTCTGTTACACTAATTGGCGATGCTCAGCATAATGGATTCAATAAATGAAAACATCAGTCACATAATGACATTATTTGATATGACATCTGACAATTTGTCGAACGAGTCCTTAACAAAACTTGTTTCCTAATTGATTGTGTGTGTCTGTGCACGTGTCTCTGTGTGTGTCTGCGAACAGGCAGGTTGAGGCCTATCTCCATGCCTGTTGAGTGTCACTGGGGGGGTGACTACGAAGACCCAGTCAAGCTCAACAGAGAGAGCCGAAGAGGTGAGTGTGTATGCGTGTGGTTGTGTGCGAGTGTGTGTGTGCACGCGCACCGACAGTGAGCCTCTCAGACTCTATGAAATGTTCCCGTCTTCCCTGTATTATGGGGAGATCAATGCCGCTGTCTCTCTTTCACTCAATGATTATCATCACAGAATGCAAAAATGAGAGATGATGGGAGGAAAGAGGGAGCACAGTAGCGGCAAAGACAAAGGTGCAGAAAATGAAAGGCAGCGGCGAAAAGAGGAAGAATGAAAGCGCAGAGAGGGAGAGAGGAGACAGAAAAGACGATTCCTTCTGACCTGCACCTGAATCACTCACACAGTTGCTATGGCGACGCTGACAGCAGCTCTCCTCTCACTTTCTGCTGGCCGGCTGCCTAGCAACGAGAGGAGGACAGGGTGGGAACCACGGTGTAACCTGAGTTCCGTGGCGCAGCGACGAGATGAAGTTGGATGGGGGAAAAAAACACAAGAGGACAGGAGGTCGTGCCCTCCTCTGGCTGGATGATGTCCAACAATTTTGTCATCATCCAGGTCTCAGGATATTGATGTAAAAATTGTCATAGTGGTTGTTATCAGGTCTGCAGCACGACGTGGGCACTGCAGGAATAAGAAAATGTTTACTGCATTCACACAAGCGTGTCGTGATGCCATTACTTTTGATAGCTGCATTGATCTGAAATACTAAAATCTGAATAGAATGCATTGATCTGACCTGGCCGAATAAAAATCGAAAAATGAAACGTCAGTCTTTTTGCTCGATTCCGCAGAGGCGTCGCTGATGCGATACGTGGGCCTGTCCGGAGGTGAGGACAGACCGCCGGACGACTACCCCTCCCACACAGCGCGTCTGGGGAAGCGCTCCAACGACACGGCGAAGCGCGCCAAGAGGCGGAGCCATCACAGCCAAAGCCCCTCCCACTACGTCCTCCAGAGCAACCAGAGGGACTCTCCGCCCAGAGACCCCGCCTCCATTTACCATGTGAGTTTAAAAAAAAAAAAACGCTCCAAGGCTCCGCCACGCGCTTCGACTCCCCCCGTGAGATATGAGGCGGCGCCCTCACGCCCATGTGACGTCAATGACGCTTGGCGCCCGCTGCTCTGCGCTGTGTAATCCAGACTGAGGCACCCACGGTCAAACGTTATAAGTTTGTATGCATGATTGTGTGTATGTTTCAAACTGGCCTGTTTGTCAGTGTGTGTGTGTGTATGTGTGTGTGTTTATGAGTTCTGCCGAGGCAGATGGCACGCCAGTGGGTGTGGGAGGGCCTGCTGGGCTCAGGGCTGCAAATGGCCCGGCTCCAGACTATGTGTAAAGCTGAGGCATCAGAGCTGTCAGGAAAGGTCAAAGGTCAGACGGTGGCGGACCATGACGGTGGTCGTTTGAGTTCCCTTTACGTTTAAGTAGTTTTAGTTTTAGAAATTCAAGCATGGAGCAATTATGAGGCTTTTGTGTGCTGATTGGCACCGAGTTGAATTTTGGAATCCGCCACATACGCCTCACAGAGCTTTTATTTTGGAGGACACAACATCATCTTGGATCCAAGAATCCAAAGACCTTCAGATCCTGGAAGACACCTGTGCAATGACAGAAACTGCGGCATCGACAGCCCGGCATGTGAGAGCGGGTCGGGGAATGAAACGAAAGTGCCTCGTCCTTCATATTATGTTGCCATGTTGCGTTTCGTGTGCGGTCCCTTGGGATTGGCCGCTCCCGTTTCACACACTTCCTGCATCACCTCTGCGTCCGACTGAGTTGTGCAGCCTCATCCATCTTCCCGCTCTATGTTTAGAGTGGAGCCGAAGTCTGACTTCAACCCCCGATGCTCCAAATGTGTTTGTGCGCGTGTTTTGTGTGTGTATGTCAGAGATAATAAGAGAGAACCTTCCTCTCTTTTTTTTTGCCACTTTCCCTTTGTGCCCGTGTGTCCTCTGCCTCCTCTGCTCCTCTCCTCGCAGAGCTCTGTCGTCTTTTATATCCCAGGATCCTTTGCCGTGAACAAAGGCCGCCGATTCAGCCCGACAGCTCGCTCTGCCTCCATCTCTCCTCCGTCACTGCCTTTTTAATCTCTCTCTCTCTCTCTCTCTTTCTGTCGTTCACTCTCTCTCTCCCTGTCTCTTCCTCTCTCTCTCTCTCTCCATCTCTCTCCCTCAGACGTACCAGCAGTCCTCCTCTCTGCAGTCAAAGAGCAGGAAGAAGAATAAAGGTAAGCAGAGAGCTGAGGGCTTATATTTCCCACCTCATTTTCTCTTCCTGTGCGATAACATTAATGAAGAACTCATAATCACTGAAAGCGCGGTGGAGTGAGGAGGAGGAGAAGAATGGGCGACAGGGCTTCTCCAGACACCCAGTTCCATTTGCACCTTTGTGACGCTCACACACTTTCTCCAGTGCCTCGAACCAGCATTCATCCCCACTCACGCCACAGTTACTGTTACAATCCTGGAAGCCCCATTAATGATCTTCTTCTTTTTTCCCCCCATCCAATGAACAATTTTTACATGTCCAGTACAAAATCTAGCTTCCAATTGCACGTCCGACAAAATGAAGGCTACGGTCTGGATCAGTTATCACGCAGCTCCTTTGTAGCGGGGTACGCGTAGGTTCAAGGCATCGTGGAGGAGGATTTCTTTTTCACGTTAATGCACCGCAGAAGTTTCAAGGTAGAGCGCACAATGAAAAATGCATGGCGGAACCCTTTAAGGTCCCACTAATGTCTCCTTGCTCGCTCAGTCCATTCACACAAATGTCCCCGAGTTAAGCAGTGGTCCGCGGCGCAGGCTGTCTGTCTTTTTTTTTTTTTTTTTTTTTATTAAACAGCCGCCTGGCAGTACCGCAGAGAGGTGAGAGCTCTTTAATACAAATCACCTTTACTTCTGCCTTAAAAGCGCTATCATGCTTTTCACAGCGGGGTCGCTCGTTAGTTGCAAACCCTGCGACGTGGGAGCTCCGTGAGAAATGCCCATTTATTCCTGCAGCCGTCGGTACAAACACGAGCCTGTGAGCCCGAGGGCCCAAAGCCGTGTTAGAGAAGGTGTTATGTCGCACAGAGAAGAAGTCGCGGCGTCGGATCTGTGTTTCAAAATCCGTGTGTTAATTTCACACCCAATGTTGCAAAAAGGAAAGCAAAGAATGGGAGGCGAAGTCATGAATGTAGAGGTTCTAGATAGCGCTGAGTCGGTCTGTCCTCGTCCCTATTCCAATCTGCTTGGTAGAGGACAGCCTGCTGAGCAGCTGAAATGGGTTAGTCAGGAGACTTAGCGTACTGTGGAGGTTAGAGAACTAAGGGGAGCCTAAGGGGACCATTGACCAGAGGGAGAAGGTGTATCTCCACACTGGCCTTGGTGGTCCCCAAAGTCAGAGCAACGCACTCTAGCTACTCTGTGAGAGGACAAAATGGTGGCTGATGGTTAAGTTCTAGATGTATTTTTGTGTTCAAACCTCCACAACTATTACAGTTTCCTCTCTGGCTGAGGTTTCCTCAGGCTGCGCAGGATATTCCGGAGTTCGCCAAGGGTTGTTTGTGTTTGTGCTCACAGACATTACAGAAATGATATACACCCAAAGGCCAAAACATCAGATCAGTCCCACCTCATCTACTCCATCTGCCTGCTGTCCAGGCAATAACGTCTTGGCTTTGAGTTTCAGCGGCTCGGCTTCCTTTTGAGTGTATTTGTTTTGTAAGGCTATACGAGTCTGTCGCTGCGCGAGTGCTGATAAATGTCCAGAAAAACAGAGCGTGTCCCGGTCTGCTCCCGGGGCTGATCTGTTAGCCCAGCACGAGGTGTTAAAATGCAAATGGAAGCAAACCAACCCGTAAAAGGCGGACGAGCCAGAGAGGAGCGCTGTCAGGGGCTCGGCTGAACGTACACTCTCTGTCGGCCGTGTCGTTTCAGGTCGGGCTCTGGCCTCGCTGAGTCGGCGCCGCGTCTCGTGCAAGGCGCTCGGTCGAGGAGACTGCGAGGGCTGGTTGTGGAGGAAGAGGGACGCTAAAGGGTACTTCTCGCAGAAATGGAAGAAGTACTGGTTCGTGTTAAAAGACAACTGCCTGTACTGGTACATCAACGAGGAGGTAACGGCCCCGTGCTTGTCCCTGTCTCCTTTGTCTGTCTGTTAGCGTCGCCACGGAAACACGAGGAGCACTCCTGCTCTGATGTTGCTGACCCGTTGTTTACCGTTTTACTCTGCAGCAATTTCATTTGCACTCGACTTGTATCCACTCGATGCTGTATAAATTCTAGCATCCATCGTTCCCTTCTCAATTTTTGAACAACTCTTACAATTTCATAGTTCTTTTTTGCCGGATATTGGAAATCCTATGATAGAAATAACACTTGATTTTTAGATTTTATTCAGTGGACAACCACTGTGATTCTGGGTGTTTTCAAGATGCGACGATAATGACGAGGACGATGGTGACGGTGAAAGTCAGTCCATGATGAAGCCGTCTTTTCATTGCCACGAAGCAGAATTTTATCGATCCGCACCACACTGCGTTATTCCTCTTCTCCTTCCCAACAGCTAGTAAGTCTTTAACATATCCTCTCGCAGGACGAGAAAGCGGAGGGCTTCGTCAATCTTCCCGAGTTTAAGATCGACCGCGCCAGCGAATGCCGCAAGAAGTAGTAAGCTGGCAGTAAAAAGCCCCCTCTTTCATATTTATGTGCTCGTGCTTTTATGCCCCTTTGATGTAAATACACGCCTGTAAAAATAACTCGCCGCGCTCCCTGGTGTCTCTGCAGCGCTTTCAAAGCATGTCACCCCAAGGTCAAGAGCTTCTACTTTGCAGCTGATGGAGTGGACGATATGAACAGGTAAGGGAGAGAACTTGGGCAAAATTACAATGCCCCCCCCCCGCTTAGCCTGCCAAACACAAACCAGGCTTCCTCCTCTGACCCGTCAGGTGGCTGAGTCGGCTTAATATGGCGGCTGTGGGCTACGCCGAGAGGGAGAGGATACGCCAGGAGCAGGGTGAGAGTGGCGCCGCCACGCCCTCAGCCGGTGGTCTGCTCGAGAGCTCCCTCTGCAGGGCAAATGGCTCAGGAAGCGTGATTTCCCTCTGTTTAGTTTTTTTCTTCTCAAGCTTTAGTCAAGAGCAGCGTGTTTCTCGTCCCGCAGATTACTGGAGTGAGAGCGATCATGAGGAGGACGCAGCAGCCAGCCCCAAACAGGACAGCCCCCCTCCCCCGTA
>OMPJ01022644.1:1640-16089 GCA_900312935.1 Carapus acus
CACTTTCTCACTCCCCCCCTGTCAGAAGCGTGAGCGGCGGTGATATTTCAGTCTTACAGCGCGCGCCTCGCTTCCTGAGAGCCCCCCCGCCCCCGTTGCCCTCCTCCCCACGCACAAACATTTGCACAGAGGCTCCCTGTGTTATTCTAACAAATATATTTTATTAATTACGCTCCGTCACCTGAGCCTCCCTGTGAGGGGCGTCACATGACCGTCAGGATGGGCCAATAACCAGCTGAGGAACTGTGTGCGTGCCTGTGCGTGTGCGTGTGTGTGTGCGTGTGTATCTGTAGTCTAAGGCGGTGAGGGAGTGACAGAGTGAGCGAGAGAGAAACTGACGTGGTGAAGCTGGTGATGATTTCTTATCAACACACACAGATTGGGTCACAGATACGCACACATATGCAAACACACACACACACATACACACACGCACACGTGTACATACCTGTCAGGTTCCATTATGAGATCAGTTAGCTGAGGCGCAGGCAGGTGGCAGCGTTGAGCTGATGTTGGGTCCAGTCTGCAGCTACTCCCGAAGGTTTGGGGGCACGGAGCGTGTGTATGTGTATAATCAAGGATTGCGTTTACAGATGGCCTTGATCTTGGACCCTCAGAGGGATTCCACTCTTGGACCTTGCTTGAGGAGAGTCACCTCACCTCTAAAGGGTTAGGGTTAGGGCTAGCCTAGGACTCTAACCCAAGGACAAGAAGTGGACAGACAGAGACACTGTTATCATGTGACTTCATGACCTCATGTGGACAGGGACGCTCTCTTATAATTCAAAGCTCCTGTGTGCAAATAGACATGGTTGTATTTCGTGATATATAATAGATATTATATGTATACCTATTCAGATATACAGTATAACACTGAACGACAAATGCATGTTGCTGTGATACACACAGTATATACATGAATTCTCACTTCAGATGTAGTTGAGTACTTTTTCTAACCCTTACCCAACCCTTACCCTCACCCTTACCCTTACCCTAACCCTTACCCTGACCCTAAGAGGGTTAATTTTTGACCCCAATAAAAATTCTCAAGATTTTGAGAATTTTCCCAAAATGAATGAAAACTTTAAAAGAGGAAAAATATTGCCTCATGCCACAAACATGTTTAATGAGGAATATCTGGAAAATGAATATATTCCAATTTTTTTTGGATAAAGAATTTCAGGCATAACAACCCTTGGGGTCATTTTTGACCCCAATTAAAATTCCTAAAATATTGAGAATTTTCTCAAAATGAATGAATACATTAGAAAAAAAATAAGAAAAATATTGCCACATGTCACAAACAGGTTTAATGAGGAATACCTGGATTATGAATATATTACAATTTTTTTGAAAAGATTTTAAGGATAAAAAGGGTTCTAAGGGTTAAACTGTATTTCTATCCATGCCACAAAAAGCACTTTGAATCAAGCTGATTTCAGAGAGACAGAGAGGAAGAGAGAGAGAGGGAGTGAGAGAGAGAGAGAACTCACACACACATGTGCTCACACACTCTTGAGGTCAGGAGGAGGCTGTCTGGGCTCGGAGCACGTTGTCACCGTCCCTCGGCCTCGGTCCAGGTACCGATCCTCTATGCGACTTCCCGCTCGGCGTCGGCGCGGCTGCGGCTTCATTTGTAACTGTCAGGTCGGCGCGGCGCTGCGCTCCGTCTGCGGCCAGCGCGCTCAGACGCCACATGGCGGCTGAAGTGCAGCGTTCGTGCGAACGGCGAGGCCCGAGGTCACCGAGGAAACAGGAGAGCAACGCTGGGACGCACGCCTGTACCCGGAGGAGCAGAGGCTGCTCATACTCCTTCATCATCACATTCCTGCGATCCCTGACCCCCGGCTAACTCCTCCTCACCTCCTCTTCCAGCTCTTCATCTCCTCCTCCCCTCAGACGCAGGTCTCACTCAGACTGTCTCACTCCGAAATGGATCAAGTGCTTGGAAGCAAAAACATGGCGGCATGGATGGATGGATGGATGGACTGGCTTGATTAATAAACATAACACATTGCCCTTTGACCTCCGAACGACCTTCACGCTCACAAAAACAGCTGACTGAACGCCGACTTGAGACCCTGCGTTTGGCGTTGAAGTCGGAACGTCGGTCGCGTTTCCTGTTTCTCCCCTCCGCCCTCCTGTGATGGATGTGAGGGGTGGAAGAGAAATCTGTTTCCTCTCGCCGAAAATGAAAGATGAAGGTGACAGAGCGGCCTCGGCAACGCACGACACAAACAAAGATGGATGGTCTGCGGCGACCTGCCCCTCGGGCTGGGACTTTGCGGCTTTGGAGGCATGCGGGCCGACGCTCCGCCGGGAGAGCCGCGCCGCATTCCGAGGAATGCTCCAGGCGACGTGAGGAGGAGGGGGGAGGCAGAGTTTCCACCTGAAAACTGAGGGAGGGAAATGTCGTGGTTAGGCCATGACAAGGAGACTGGGACGCTCAGGGATGCTGGATTTTAGTGGAAATATTCGATTGATCCCAGAGTGAAATAACACCTAACACACTTAGTGGTGTTTTTTCCTTTATTTATATATCTATAGAGATATGTATACATGTATCCTTTCTATATTTTCTAACATTTTTGTTTTATGGGCAATATGTATGATTTATTGATATATATATATTATATTGATGATTATTTAATGAATATTTTTTACAAATACACACACATACACACACTTATATATTGTTTCCACATACAGTATATATACAATAAAGTATACAGTACAAATACAGTACAATATTCACACACATACAGTATATACACACACACACACATATGTATATATATATACACATATACTGTATATATACACACACACATATATACAGTATATCTATATTTACAAAACACATCCACACTTATATACACATATGTGTATATACGTACATACACACATACACTCATACAAATACACACACAGAGATTTTTATACAGAGCACAGGATGACACACACACACGACACGCACACACACTAGAGGAAACTAATCAGTGAATGAGGGTCAGGTGTGTGAAGTGGGGGACAAGCAAAGATGAGAGAGCATGAAGGAACCAACACACACACACACACACACACAAACAGAGACACACATGGGCTGCCCATGGGTAGATATGTCCATATGTATACTGTTTACACACACACACACATGTATAAACACACACATGTGCATACAAGTCTAGATATGTGTGTATGTAAGTATACATTTGTGTATGTATATTTGAATGAATGAGTACATATACACATTTGTTAATATGTATAAGAATATATAAATAAACAAATACATACTGTATGTACGTGTGTGTGTGTGTTTATGTTGATATACACATATTGTGTGTATATTTATGGATGCACACATATGACGTGTGTGTGTGTGTGTTTTCTTTCAAGCTCTCTCATCTTGGCTTGTCCCTGACCTCACACACCTGACCGTCGTTCACTGATTGGTTTCCTCTCGCGCATGTGTGTGAACACTTTGAGAGTGAACACTGACACCTCCTCTGAATTTTCTCCTTCTCTTCTCCAGCTCCAGCTGTTGTTCTTCTTCTACTTCTTGTCGTTTGCTCTCCATCTATCTCCACTCTTTGTTGGTTTATACCTCGTTTGGATCCATTTGCTTCCAGGCTCCACAGGCCCGCCTTCCTTTCCCTCTCCTTCTCCTCCTCCTCCTGGAGTTCTCCTGCCCTTCTGAATGGCCTCTTCTCCTTCCCCCCAGTTTGCTTTCTACATTAAAGGTCCTGTTGAAATGTATGTTCTGTTCTGCCGCTACATTTTTATTCCCTCCCCCCCTGCTGAGCGGAGGGCACAGGCTGGGAGAGTGAGAGAGAAAGTGAACCTCAGTTATTCCTCACTCCTGCTGGGAAGCCGGAGTCCTGTGAAATCCACAAATCCAGGCCAGAGAGCCTGAAAACGGAATATTTCTACATATCTCTGGCATCCAGTTACATTTAAATCTCAAACAGCTCTGCCCAGAGGCCAAAAATATGTATGTGAATATAATCTAGTATATGGTGTGTGTGTGTGTGTCTGTGTGTGTGTGTGTATAAATGTGGTGAAGCAGAATCTACATTTGCTGAAGTTTCAGTATTACCTGGTTAGACAAATGTAGACTCACCTGATTTTTGCTGACATCAACATTCACACACACATAAAACACACGCACACAGTGACTCGAAATGACTCAAAATGACTCAGCACACACTCGGGTTGCATCTGCGCCTCAGAGCAGCTTTTATCACCATCAACCAATCCGCAAAGTTTGCGTTTGGTTATACTCGCTCACATCAGGAGGCAAAGTCCCACGCGGAGAGGAGACGGCCTGAGCGGAGGGAGGACGGGGAGGAATGTGGGGGTCTCAGGCTCCTGCTCACTCAGCTCGTGGTGTCACACTTCAACTTGTGTGTGTGGAGAAGCCGCCTTTTTCGCGTGTGATGGATTTCCTGTCAAAGTCTGAGCACATGCTATCGCGTTACGGCACACGTTACATAACGCACTTAGCCGACGACAAACTGAGAGTCGACAAAATGATGGTAAAATATTTCACACCTGCATAGTAAAAAGTGTGGTCATGTGACCAACATCTCAGCAGGGGGTCTGGGATTGTATTCCTTTTTATCTCAGCAGAAGCTGACGGACAGTTTGCAGCCTGGTGTCCTTTCTGGAGCTTGAGGTTAGGGTTAGGGTTAGGGTTAAAGTCTAGGCTGAGATAGATGGATGGATGGATGGATGGAGGACCCAGGGGACATACAAAGCGTGAGTTAGCGGTGTTAAACGCCAAGGAGGAAAAATGAACACATGCACAGAGACTAGCGGACGTCGAGGCCGCTAAGGCTGCCGCTAACGCTGCCGCCTGCGTGCCACCTCGCAGCTCTAGGCTAAAGTTAGCCCCAGCCGCTGACAGGTTTATTTTTAGGAGTCCCAAATATTCCTCTGACCCGCCGAAGACCCAAAAAAGCTCGTTTCTCCACTTGGGGACGTGACAATGAGCACGACATTCCTCATTTCTGGCTGTCCTTCACCTGTGGGTTTTTCAAAGTACTAATAGAACAGAAAATCCTCTGTGGCAGGTACCAGGTGCTGAAAAAGACCTGGACCAGTACGTGATGGATTTATTGGCCCGGAATGTATTTTGTTCACACTAACCATGAGTTTTGAGGGTTTTTTAAAGGCACATACAAACCAGCCAAACCTCAAAAGAAGCAACAATATCCTCAGTGATCTCATCCAGCCGACCATTAATCAAAGATCTCGATCCAGCTCCAGATGAGGATCAGGTTCCCGAGCTGGATCAGGTGTTGGATCTGTGGTGTCTGCTGAACATCTCAGTGTGCAAACGTGAAGGACGTTTCTAAGTTTAGGAGGAATGGAGATCTCATGTCTCCAGGCGTCTCCTGGTGCCCGTTGGCCCGTAGGTCCCCCCCTCCAATACCCTCCCACACACACATACACACACACATACACACCCAGCAGCTGACTAGCAAAATCCTGCCTGCCGTCCTGTGAGACAGATCAGTGGTGGAGATCTGGACCGAGCAGCAGGGACGCCGCCCGAAGCTGCACGCGTGTGCGCATACGAGCCGGTGCGTGTACGTCTCGATGGATACGCAGAACGACAACGTGGAGGCCGGCGACTCGGAGGAAGGCCGCAACTCCCCGGCCAAGTTTCAGTACGAGGGCGCCCACCAGGCGTTCAAGGACCGCTGGAAGCAGACGGACGACACCATGTGTCGCCACAGCCTCTCCTTCCACCTGCACCACGCCCTCCGCAACGACTTCTTCGCCAGCTACCTCTACCTGCTGGAGCAGATCCCTCCCGGTAAGGACGGGGACGGGGACGAGAACGCAACCACACCCCCAAATAAGGGAAATCTCTTGCCGATGTGGCTTTATGGGTGCGGCAATAAAAACATAAGCTTGAAGTCATATCTGGTTCCCGCAGCGACAGGCTCTCTCAATAAAACCGCCAATAGGCACTTAACACAGCGGCTGCGGTAACACAAGACAGCGTCCGCATCTCACATTGTCGCGCAATAAACGTTAATGCGCACAACTTTCATCGGGAAAGCCGAAGTTACTGCAGAGTCTCACGTTTCCCTGTAATACTTACATCAAATACATCGACGTATCGTTATACTCACCGTACCATGAAGGACTGAGAAAGGTATGCAGCATACATTGTTATTATTATCAGCAGTGGCAGAGGTGCAAATAGTGGTAGTCACCGAAATAGTGGTAGAAAAACTGGTTGTTGTAGCAGTAGTGGCACTTGCATTGGTAGTATTGGTAATAGTAGTACTGCAAGCAGTAGCATGACCACTAAACATGTCATGAATTATCATTATTTCCATACAATTACATTACATTATATACATTTTCCATCACATTATCATGATTACAGTATCATTGAATTTTACTACTTACTAAAATTAACTTACTGTGTATACAGATTGCTCGTTGAGCAAAAACCGCTGACTACCATCTAGCAATATGTACTACATTACATTTTTGCACAATGTACACAGTGTACAGAGCAAATACTTGCTCAGCCATCAAAGTAATGGACGATGCAGTTTTGCGTTTCTACGCACTGGCAATCAGAACATTGTTTGCAAATAATCACACCACACGATACCAAAGTACACTGTCAACATCTGGTCTTACGACCGTGAAATACAAAAAGAATTCAATTGGTATTGTTTGGTGGAATGACAGCAGTTGCCAAATCACAAACTAGCTGTTTGTCCATCGACCAGGTGGTGGTCACATCTCGACCTTGATGAATGTTGGAGGAGCAGGTGAGGTTCCAGCTGGGATAGAGCCTGAGGCCTCAGGGTTAGTGTTGACACCTAGTGGACAGGTGTGCAATTGCAAGTAATGGACCATCGGGTTAGCAAGATCTGCACCATGTAAGAGAGAAGTCTGAGAATCTTGTGGATGCCCAAAGTTTCAAAAATTTGTCACATTAACGCTGTTTTCATCAAAGCTATAGTACAGTCAGGAAACATGGGACTGGGACTGTCCTACCTTTTACACTTTGCATTCGCTAAGCGCTATCCAATGGGGAGTCAGTGTTATGATATTATCCTATTGAACCTGGAAGTCCCCTGAATGACAATTATTTCAAAGTTACTACCATTAACAAAGCCAATGACTGTCCCATCAGGCCATCCAGGCTTTAAAGGCTCACTGAAATAACAAAATCTGAGTCCGCGTTTCCCGTTTTCCGGATGAGGATCAGGAGACGATGTAGCAAAATAAATATTTATCAATCTGCGGATGTTTTGACCTCCTCGGGTCCCGGAATTCAACTTGGGAGTCAAGAGACACGCGAGCTCGGTCCTGGTGAGGACAGACGCGTCCTTGTTGAGGGCCTGGAGTCTGAGTGCAGCTCCTGTCCATCAGAAAACCACAGAACCAGCACGTCCTGTTTGGAGTTTGAACCTCTAACCTGAGCTGACGCCATTAAAGGCCGGGGAACGCCAGGCATGAAAGCAGCACCTCAGTCAGAGCGACACATGACAGCTCAGATTATTTACACACCAAAGAGCAGAAAAAGTGCGGCCGGAGACTTCTAGTCTGTTTTTAACCTTCACGCATTTGTCGGAATTAGGTGTTCGGAGGGTGAATCGAAATTCTCATCTCAGAGAAACAAACGCACACTTTTCCATGAGCGCCCAGTCGCCAATTAAACAAAATGGCAGCAGGGGTCAGGGGTCACGCAGTAAAAACAATGAGATGCGAACGGCTCGAGCCTGGCACGTGGCCGCCTCACGCGACTTTCATCCCCGTCGTGTGTGCGGGAGAATCCTGTGGGCGTGGCCCGCTGACCTCTCAATAAACACCGCCGAGGATTACGGCCGCGTTCACACACTCTCGCACACACACACAAACTAATGACATGTTGATCCTACAGCTGCGGCCGCGAGAAGAGCGTAAATGTCAGAGGCTGTCGGGCTGAGACGCTGTAAATTGATCCTGATACACCCTGACAGGGTCCAGCTGTCAATCAATCGGAGTGATAGGCAGTGACACAGTGACACACACACACACACACTCACACAAACGCAGAGTTGCCCATTGTTCAGCTGTTAAATGTGAATAGAAAACAACATTAGCTGAGGCTCTCCCGAAGTCAATAAACACAGTGTGTGTTTCCAGTGAGTCCACTGTGTGTTGTCGGTTTGATATTGTGACATTTAAAGATTTTTAAAGGTCGCCATGACAACGCGCTGACACGCTCCGTGACCTAATTGAGCAAGTGAGTTTGTGTCACCGAGTTTCTAATGTTTTGATGAGTCCGCTAGTTAATTTTGGTGTGTTGGCTTCCTTGAGGGGTGCTGAGTTTCATCTCGAAATAAAGTGGTGTGTAATCCCCCCCCTCAATGCCCCCGCCGCCCCGGCCTTCCGATCCTGACATTCGAGGATTGCGTATTCTAATCCCGAGGAAATGTTCCCTAACGGTCACGGGATTTGTTGCAGCTCACGGGCACTTCGGCAGCTGCAGCTCTGCGGATACCACCCGCGATTTTTCACGCCTCTTCTTCGGTGACACCATTCCTGATATAGCTCGTGTGTATCCTCGCTGTTGTGGACTTAATACCCGTCAGAGGGGCTGCTGATGGGGCGAGGATGGATCCGTGGCTGATGGCCGAATGTGGACACACGGCAAAGAACTTTCTAGGACCTGAAAAGACACACCCTAACCTAACCCCTAACCTATTGGAAATAGTCAAAGCCAAGGCAAGAAAGTCCAGAATTCAATGTCCGCCACCTCTATCCAGGTGTCTCTTTGGACAGGCCTGTGTCCCTCCCTGTCCCCTGACATGTCCTTCTGCCCGCCCGTGTCCTCGTATCTCTCGCAGTGAAGCTGTTCCCCATCACCAGCGAGTACATCAAGGGGGAGAAGCAGTTTTACTACCGCGCTCAGCAGTTCTACGAAGACGTCCCCGCCTCAGAGGAGGGCATGATGGGGGATTTTGTGGAGATCTCGGAGGTGGACTTGGAAGGTTCCAGAAATTTCCTCAGCAGGTTTGTGGTGAGTCCAGCGTGTTTTAACAGATAAGCCCTGAAATGGTTGACTTCTTTTTATTATTTCCAGAATAACACAAACACACATTGACCTCCTAAGACCTAGAGAGAAAAACGTTTGTGAATTTCTTTCTTTTCTTTTTTTCTTTCTTTTTTTTTATTAATACTACATAAGACTTTTACTACAATTGAAAAATGTCAAAACATGTGGTGTTTTTTTTCTTTTTACGGTATGTCCTTTGGAGAGGACATGGGGACTCTGTTATGGCAAATATGAACATACAATTTTAACACGTTGTACATTTACTTCTGAACTCTGACCATCTGAAGGGTTGTTCATTTTCAACAGAATTCTTTTGAACTTCAGACTTTGGGGCAAGGAATATTAACCCTAACCCTAACCCAAACGGGTCTCTGTCGAGACTTCATGCCCACAAATATCACGTCATTGAAAAGCCCAGGATGTCCTCTGTAAGGGACAGCAGGAATCAAAAAGGTGGCATATGTGCCTTCAGAGATATGGACCAACAACCTATGTCTCCTAAAGAGGACAACAATGAATTGCTGTCTCTCAGGAGGTTAAAGCCAAACTAGAATTGCAACAAATCCAAATCTAGTGGCTTCCCCGCAAATCACTATATTCAATATGGGTGTTTGCGGGACTCTATTTTGGATGAGGAGTCCATCATTCTGTCAGGGCCGAAGCATGCAGCTCACACACAAACCCCAAAGCAGCTGCTCATCTGTTTGAACCTTGACCTCTTCGCCCGACACATCGAGAGGAATCCAAATGCCGGCGAATCCAAACCTCCACATACACACCACAGCACTGACCAAACCTTCTCCCCTCCCTTGTGGTTACCAATGTCCTACAGGGTCCCGGTAAGGTGGGGACGCACTGCGGCCTGGACTGCGGTTCCGGGATCGGCCGCGTGACCAAAGGCGTCCTGCTGCCCGTGTTTGAGAAGATGGAGATGGTGGACATGATGGAGCACTTCCTGCTCCACGCCCACGAGGAGTATTTGGGGGACGACGCGGACCGAATCGAGACGTACTACTGCTACAACCTGCAGGAATTCACGCCACCCAAAGCGAAGTATGACCTCATCTGGATGCAGTGGGTGGCGTGTAAGTTTCACACACACGATGGGGGACAAATGTACGAAGTCACACACATCGCCACGCTCTGACTGGGGATTATGACAGAACGTGGACGTGTCCTTGAGCAATTTGTCTTCAGGATTGATGAATCATGTGGCAGAATATCGAATATTTGTCATTTACCAACAGGCCACCTGACGGACAAAGATTTAGTCAACTTCCTGTTTCGCTGCAAGAAGAGCCTTCGTCCCAACGGAATCATCATCATTAAAGACAACATGGCGCGCAAGGGCTGCAAGCTGGACGTGGTGGACAGCAGCATCAGCCGCCACCTGGACATCATGAGGAGCCTCATCGACAAGGCCGGGCTGGAGATCATCGCCAAGGAGCGGCAGGACGGCTTCCCCGAAATCATCATGCCCGTCTGGATGGTCGCCTTGAAGGTCAAGTGATCTCACCCAGGGGGGGCCACGCCAAAAACTGTTGTGTTGTTGGTTGTTTACAGGTTTGCTGTTCATTCATCCGTGAGATCTCCTTGTTTTTACCTGCAATGCCGCAAATCCTCCAATGAGATGTCGAATTAGGCAAGAGTGAGACATGTTTGACTTAATTTTCTGAAAATTCAACACTTGTGATTTTGGATGTTTTACAGCGTGAATATTTTTGTCGTTTTATACTTAAGTTACTGCTGTTTGTATATATATTTCATTCCTGTTCTCTGATTTTGTGCTTCGTGTTGTCACAACTTTGATTTCAAAATATTTGCGAGAAAAAGAGTAAATGTACTGTATGTTTTTCATTCTGTGTACAGAAATAAATATAAAAGATGGCTGATGATTCATGGTAAGTCAGTGGCTAAGACTAGGTGTGCAGCCGGACTAGAGGTCAGGTGACCTGGCTTAACAGCTACAGTGCCACCTAGTGGACACTCAGCGAAACAGCAACAGACTCCTCACCTGCTGTCACTTGGTGTGAATGTCCAGTGAAGACAAGAACGTTGGCCCACTTAAGCCCCCCCTGTCCCCACGCCGCCCCCAAAACCCTTGTCCTTACAGGCATCTGCTCTCCGCGCCCTCCGGGGGTCCCCGTGGAGGACCGAATCCCTCCCCGCTTCATGTCTGGGTGATTTCCACCACCAGATGTCCTCCTGTTGCATGAAAACGTCGACTTGCTGTTTGCTCCTCGCTCGCGGAGGGAAAACAGGAAGTGAGCGTTTCAGGGTGCGCCAACGCGGTTTATGATGCCGGCACATAGCGTTCAGACGTGTTTTGGGTTCCAGTGCCAGGGGAGTCTTCTCATTTGCGGGGGTGACTGTGGGGGGGCTGCTGGGGTCCTTTTATTGGACTCACATGGTTCAAGTCAAACCCCAAATGCAATTTGCTCCTCATATGTTTGGTGGGGCGGGGGTGGAGATTTACAGTAATTTGGATTTACGCAATCCTTACATCAAAACCCCCCGAACGCAAACCACCAACCAACCTCCATCTGCGTGTGAATTTGCCGTTTGTAATACGACCTCTTGACCTCGAAAACCTCCACGTCGTAACTCGAATCCCGCCTGTATTGGTTTAATTCGGCACACATGAATGTGAATCAGTAATCCGCGGTGTGAGAGCCGCTGTGGGATGGATGGAAGCGCCGGAGCTGCCGGAGATCCGTTCAGCCTGTTTGCTCCTCGCCGAACCCGGCGTTGGTTGGTGTGTTCGAAACCCTGCAGCTCTGTGTGTGTATGTGTGTGTATTCATAGCCCTGTTCTTCTCGGCCATGTGTGGACACATCGAGCTCCAATCCGAAGAGGACCCACCAAAGATCCAGATGCCGCTGATCCAGATCCGCATGTTCCGCCAGAACTACTCCAATCAACACAGATCTGATCTTGAAGTGATCTTGAAACGATCTACACGCTGTAGATCAGGTTTTCACTGCATGGAAACTTCAGACTTTTGAATTATTACCCTCCAACGATGCCCGCGTCAAACTTCTCTGTAGATGTCTCTCTTATTTATCACCCCTGTGTGACCCTCGTACTGATTTTTCCTACACACACACACACAGACGGGGTCCAGCCTGACCTCCCTGGCAGGCATAATAAACCAAAGCAGGTGTTTCATTCATGTTCTAGAATCGCACAATCACAGGAGTTTAAAAAGCAATAAAGCACAAGAAAACCTGGTTCCTCTGCCACTGCGGACACATTTGCCAACGGACATGAAGCAGCACCGCACGTCTCACCAGCCAGCGTGTCGTTAACTTACTCGATTCTTTTGTAAATTATTCAGTGAGTGAAGAATTCACATTTAACAAGTGCTTTCGAAAAAGCGCCACACACTAAATATGACTCAGACTTGAGAGCAAACACAGAATTATTAGGGAGGATAAGAAATGTCTTGAAATGCTAATAAAGAGATTATAAACATTTGATGAAGAAAATGATTAATCGGAATTAATGATTGAAATTAAGAGATTGTTCATTTTTTTTGAGTAATAGACCTAAAAACACAATATTCATTATATTATATTATATTATATTATATTATATTATATTATATTAGAAATGTATAAATATTCTGACATATTATTTTAACAATATATTATTATATAAATATATTATCATATAAATATGATATGATATGTGAAATTATGTAATGTCAGATTGGATTACATTACATTACATTAGATCGCTATCATAACATAATTATTGACAAATATATCATACATCGTATTATAAGATATATAGGCTACATTCTAAGTATGGTGACCCTGGGAAGGTATCTTTCTGTACATTGGGAACCTTCCTGGGAAACGCGGAGGCAAACGTCGGCTGATTTATGACGGTACTTTTGTGCCATAAAATGTAACTCATTGTAGCCTCGCCGTTTGTTTTTGTTGGTCTCTGTCCGAGGTTTGAAGTGCGAATGTAGCGTGAGCCGAGCAGCAGGTGTGAATCTGTTCCAGTATTTACGGTGAGAGGAAACTCCCCGCCAAGTGCACGGGAGCCCAACCAAAACCTGGGTTGGGTCCTCGCCCTCGCCCTCGCTCTCGCTCTCAGTCTTTCTCTCGCTCTCTCCTCGTCCTCGCTGACGCTGAGCAGAGGAGAGCGGAGGAAACAGCAATCCAACTAATTTGGGACGAATTGAGTGATTTTATGAAGTAAGCTGTGAAATATGACTTTAATAATGGCCGCAAATGGCCGCGTGGGTGTGGGGAGGAGCGGGAGTCGAAAAAACCAAATTCCGAACGTTTGGGACTGCTGCCGCCGTCGTCGCCGCCGCCGCCCCTGGCAGACCCTGCTAATGAAATGTGAAAATAGTTGTGGGTGCGGCGGCTCTGGGCTCGTAAAGCGATGGCGAAACGTGGCCTCGCTCCATTCGCGCCAGAGGAGGCGAGGACGAGCAGACGAGGACGACCGCGGCTGACAGGGCTTGAACGGAGCCGCGGCAAAAACATTGCGGGCAAGGGTTAGAGTTAGGGTTAGCCCAGACTCCACAACAACAACAACACATTTGGACAGATGATGCACAAATGCTAACAGTTGTTTCTCCTCTTTAATCGTTACTAGTTAACAGCAGATTGATGGTGGGTAGTGTTTGTGTATGCTAGTGCCTCCTACTGGCTGGAATGTAGCTTCACCAGGTTAAAGCCGGAGTCCAAATGGACGTTTTTGAGCTGCGGAACTCCACATCTTGTTTTAAACTTTCAGCATCAGCAGTATGTTGTGCGTAACGGTTCGACCAATCACGGCGCCCCCTGGGTCGGGGCCTCACCCATATTCATAAGCGTGCCCCAAACTCGCCTACGAGGAGGAAACACGCCGCCGGCGACTGGGAGAGAACTGGAAGAGCGGAACAACTTTTCCGTGTTTTGACCCGACAGATTGTCAATAATTTAGCTTTCGCTGTTTTGACTTCATAATCCCGCGATGCGTTTTAGTGCAGATGTCATCATTTTGAGCATTAGAAGTTTTTATTATTGTTAACGTGACATCTGTTTCTCATTTTCCGGCCAGGAATGAGCCTCCGCACGTTTCCCTTTGAAAAATGAGAATTTAACGAGTGCAGCGGCGGCGCTGATGGACTGAGGGATTGTGGGAAAGAGTTAAGAGATGTTGTTCATTGTCACATGACATTAGGAGCACAGACAGAGAAACTCTCCCCCTCTACCCAGTGCACCCCCCACCGCACACATACACACGCACACACACACACACACACACACACACACATCTTGCGTGCAGATGTGGTGAAACCACAAACACTTCAAAGTGCCTCCCTCAGACCAGCGGCGTTCCCTGACGCCAACTGTAAACGTCCTGGAC
>OMPJ01022650.1:4260-21588 GCA_900312935.1 Carapus acus
AGCGGCTTTGAGCTTCGCGCGGCTCTTCCCTTTTTAGTTTACGCAGTCCCACATAAAACTGTGGTGAGTTAGTCTTCTCCTAAATTATCTATGTTATTTACACGGGTTTGCTTTATTAGGCCTTAGGGTTTTAAGGTGGACTTTTGCTACATGTTCCCAGGTGTCCGAGCTGAGATTTAATGGCACCACCTTTCACGTACCACTATGACTACGACAGAAACTAGCTCACTTACACAACTGGATGTACTGACGCTTCAGCTGCGAGCACTTACAGAGAGGATTGTGTCTAGTGAAGCATATCGAGCATCGCTAATGGGTTCCTAAAACCCCCGTGTCAGTTTGGGTGATTGGCAAATGTTTCCCCCTCGAAGCGAGAGATTGGGAATGGAGACACGGTGGTACAGATACTACAGTACATCTCTGTTACGTTACTAACACAAAGCCAAGCAAAACCGTTCTGTCCGATTGTTGTACTGTGGCGACTAACAGTACCTTTAAGACCCTAAAAGAGGGAGAAATGAAGGAGTAAATCATATCAGGCTGATACTTGACTAGCAAAACCAAACTAGAATTCAAATGGAGATCGTCAACAGCCGCCTTGACCTCCATCTGAATGACTTCAAAGTGGTTTAGCGTGCTAAAAACTAAACGCGTGAATCTCCTCCGGGCTTAGGATGCTTGTGTTTGAAGCAGCTGACCTGTGCCACATGGATTGGATGGATTCTCCCGTGACCGCTACCGTGTCGCTGCGGCTTCTTGGGCTGATGTTGCACTCACACACTCACTCAAGCGACTGCTCATCAGCAGGGTGCTAAAAAATGGAGGCTAAAGGGAACAGTTAACCACAGGCGCACGGAGACGTAAAGTGAGCGTCTGCATCTGCTGAATAATTCAAACATCAGATATTCCGTACGGAGGTGTTCCCACTGAAAACCGCTCAAATCCCTCTATTGCTCGGGATGTCACCATCGACTGGGCTCTGGCCTGGACACCTCTTGGAAACTGACGCCTCAGAAGTCATGCGAATACTGTTATATTGCATAGTAGTTTGAGTTTACTCTATGGTGGACACGCAGGCGGGGGGCTTTCTGGATATCCGCTGTGCTCACAGCTTCATTTATGCTTTACCGGAGGAGTGCTACAGAAACAAAGGGTGAGGGCGGTGGGAGCCGTGATGTGCGTCAGTCACCCTGCCATGAGGTGAGAGAATGTACAGTATATTGGTGCGGCGCGGGCAGCCATTCGTCACCGCGAGTTGATGTGTGGCACTAACAGCTGCCGGGGGAGGAGCAGACCGAGCCGCACATGCTCAGTTTGGACGAAGACTCCGGCTCCGGATCTGGATCTGGCTCGGGCTCGGCCACGTCCTCGTCTGTGGCTCCGCCTTCTGCCTCCCCGTCCCCATCCCCGTCTCCGCTGGCGTCGTCGCCCGCGGCCTCAGACTGGCCCTCCTCCTGACGCTTTTTCAACCTGAGATCAAGGACGAGCAGATGGAGACCGTAAAATGCCATGAAAACAATTGGAGCTCCGACAAAATTACCATAATCTATTAACACACACACACTCACACACACAGGGGGCAATCCATTATAGACGTCAATTATACAGAGTGTAATTTTAGAAACAATGTCTTCACTTTAAATAGGACTAAACAGCTATTAATCAATCACAGCAATAAGCTATAATGAGGCAATACAGATATTTCTGAGTGCTGCTGCAGCACTGTGACCACCTGAATAATGAATGAGGCAATTATCTATGTACAATGTATATATATTCTTACATGTTGACATACTTTCTTCTAATGGAATCAATCTCTCTGCGCTTCTCTTCTCCTTTGTTTTCATTCGGGTCTCAGAGTTTTGTTCAGAACACCACAAACCAGGAGGAGCCTCATTCAATTCTTTCTTAATTTAGGAAGTTTAGGATATTAGGAAGAGTCTGGAATTGAACCTGCACCTTTCTATCATGCATTTCCTGAGCCACGCTACAGCATATTCCACCCTTTGCACTTCAGTGAGGACCCCCAGTTTATGATGTAGGACGCCTTTCAGTCCTTTAATGTCTCGTATACGACAACAATGGATTTATTCCAGCTGTCGATGGGCCCTTCATTTTTAAAGCCAACAGGGTGAGCTCCATAAAAGCATTCTGTTACGCATGATTTACATTTTCATAATGCACATAAAGCGCAGGCTTGGCGTGGCGAGCGATGACGAAGAGGGGGTCACTGTCTTTGTGCATTCTGCGCCGCGCTCGCCGCGGGACGTGACTTACGTTTACCAAACTTATGTTTGGTGCTGTGGTTTTGGTGTGTTATCAGAGCTCTCAGAAGAGATTTGTAAGACAAAGACTGCTTTGGGTTTTTCAGTTCATCCTTCATCCAGGCATTTAGTCCCAGTATGCATGGAGGTGAATCTTCCCTTTGTTGTAACAGCTGAACCGGAGCCAAAGGGGCTTCATGAACGACACTATTCTAGACTGGGCGGGATGGTCTCTCACTTCTCTCGGTTGAAGATCATGAACTCCTGCTGCACCACGTCAAGGCACTCCTGGAGGTAGTCGTTCTCCTGAGGGGGAAACAAACGGCATCAGCGCTCGTCTCTGCTACCAGCTTCAGCTTCATTACAGCCGCTCGGCTCTGTCTGAACAACTCTAATTTCCTTTTCTCCCTTCATTCGGCTGCTCGTGAGCTGGCCTCAAATTGGATGTTTTGGCTGGAGACAAAAATAGAAGCTCATATTTCCAAAAGCACTTGGGGCCATGACAACAAGCACTGACGGTTTCATAATTTAATAATCTTGGTAATAATGCAGTGCGAGCACGCGCACACGCCACACAAACAGACACCCGCAGCTGCAAAGACTAGAATTCCCATTTCTGATAGAGATGTTTGCCGCGAGCACACACTACTCAGAGCTACAGGAGACACACGCACACACTCACAGGCTCCACAGAATGTACTGTGTGTTTCTGCAGCTGATGTCAGGTGACAATGTTTGTGTCTGCGACTAACAATAGCTCACACATGGATTAGAATTACGATTATGAGCCACACATGCACATCATCAGATTTCTGTTTGTGCCTCTGAGTTCATCAGAACAAACCAAATCTTCAGACTCTACCTAATGAATTGCAGCTCTCTGCAAGGTTTATATCATTTTTTTCCAAATCAGTCACATGGAGCATTCAATGCATCAAATCCCTTGAACTTCCCTGTAATGTTGCATGGTATGAATGCAGCATTTGTGCATTCATACCACGTACGCTTGCATGGTATGAATTTGGCAGCTGAGGTAAAACGAGTGGAAGTTATGTGGAAAAAATTGCAGCAAAATTGGAATAATTTTCGCAGAGCTGTTGACGTTCAAAAACAACCCTGCACCGCATCGGATGAGGCGAGTTGGAGATAAACACGTGCGCGCCGTGCCTGCGAGGATCTGAGGAGATTATATAGCAACAAATCACGGCAGTTGTAAGGAAGCGTTAACTTGATTATGATGTTCTGCATCTCACTTCATGCTCACCAGCACTTCCAACGCGGTTCAATCTGTCTACTGAGCTGAAATGTGAGGTAACACACAACCTGTCTGGTTAACCGACGTAATGCTAATTCGATGGGAGCCGACGCCACTGAACAAAAGCGAGGCAATCTGCCTGATCTACACTGTGACCATGCGCCTGATTGCCTGAGTTCATCGCTTTCATACCGAAAACGATGATATGTTAGTGCAAATGAGGCAGCAAGCGTTACCAAGCTGAGCTGCTGCTGCTGATGAAATGCCTTCACACTCTTTCAGTTATCACAGAGACTTTTATCTGATCGAGGAGGATTTGCAATGTGCGGGATGTTACGCACAGATTGCGAGTCCTTGCTGTTGTCCCGGGATCGGTTCTTCGCCAGTCTCTTCTTCTTCTTGTGTAGGGGACGCGATTCCAGGATCATTTCCTCCAGCTCGAACGTGGGGTCGCAGTGGAGGCGCCCTTTCTGTTGGTGGGTGACAAGGCCGAAGGAGGCATTTTGAACACTTAATATTACGTTTTGATGAAATTGTAGGGAAGCACCACTATTGCTCCCTCACACACACACGCACATACACAAACATGCTTTACTGAGTCACAACACAGGGTAAAAGATCGTAACCGCCTGTGTGCTTTCACGGTTTCGGTTGTGTATGATTGTATGATGTGTGTGTATGCATGTGCGTGTGTGACAGTTCAACACTAACATTAGGGACGAATCCAGCCTCCGTCTTCTTCTCAAACACAGCATCCCAGTTGACATCAGCGAGGTAGGGAGATGTCTGCATGTCAGACAGGCTGGAGAAACGATGCTCTGGGTTCACCGTCAGCAGCTGCACACACACATACACACACACGCACACGGTAGTTATCACGGTCATCCTTTGTTTGGCTTCTTTTGTCATTTGTTACGGCTAAAAGCTCAATTACACAGAGTGAAGAAATAACACTGCTATATCTAAAGGAAATGTGACGAAACATAGCTCACGGTGTTGTTTCCTGGTCAATATTGACCACTGGAAAGGCAAACTCGAACAACAAATATCCGATATTGTAGCGCCGACAGGTCGCGACTTTGTTTACAATTTTGCGACCCCACATACTCACGGCTTGCGATGTGACGTCACAAGTAAGCGACAAAGCTATGCGCCCGGTAAAGGCGGGAAAAAAATGTTAAGCCCAAAATACATTGTTTACGTCTCCACATAGTTGTGTCATACTATTTCAAGCGAATGTGTCTACACAGAGCTGGTTAGAGAAAGTGGACCAGTTTTCTAGTTTGGGACACGCACTCCTAGGCACTATCCTAGATTGGTACTTATGAATATGAATTGCAGTATATAAACAGACCTCCCGTTGTGACCAACAAGAGCCGTCTTCACTCAGATGATGCAGGGTCCAGTCTCAGTTTATGACTCAGATAAACTCATGTGCCTCCACTCTCACGATGGGAAATTGTGAATGACTGGGTCGGAGCCGCGCCATCTGTCTGCTGTTGTCACCTCGGACTAACAGTAGCGCCTTGGACGCGGTGGAAACGCTCCCCCGTTGTCATGTTTACACTACGTTATTTTGCCTTGTTTTCCCGCTCGGCTGCATGTCAGCGGACCGCAGACGCCCCTAATGGACCAGCAGCAGAGCGGAAAACACCGTAGCTCAACTACAACAACAACAACAACAGCAGCAGCACACACGCAGGCGAGCGGGCGGGTTAAATAATGAAATAAAATTACAAATGTCATCGCAGGCAGGCGGGTGATAAATGAGACTATTCCCGGTAGTTTCCGCTTTCCGTTTCTCTCTGTGCGGAAACAACGCAGGTTAACACAGGCCACTAAACACACATCCAGACAGGATCGAGCTGCGCGTTGGATGAGGAAAAAAGCAGATTGGATATTTGTGAAAAATTACCTCCCCACACTGGCAGATTTCTACTCATTAGGGAACAATTTTAGCCCGGTTGTGAGGTTAAATCTCTTGTCAAGGGGAAGATTGGCACTGTGCACCGAGGCTCTCTCTTTCTCTCTCTCTCTCCATCTCTCTCTCTCTCTGATTCCCATCTGTCATTTTCTCTCCTCCTCTGCCCTCGGGGTTGCAGCCTATCTACCTGCATCCTTCTCCCCAGCCTCAGCCCCTTATTTTTTTCTTTATCCCGATCTGTTCCCAGATATCACATGCTTACCACACACGTTCCCTCTCTCCCTCTTTCTTTCTCCCCCCTTTGCTTCAACGAGGGGCAGAGGGTAGTCAACCATCTGCCAGAGCAGCAGAAGTATCTGAGCCCAGCTTATTGTCGCTGCTCACCATTGAAAAAGCAAAAAAAAAAAAAGAAAGAAAGAAAAAATCACATCAACAAAAGAGCGACTGTGCTCAGTCGCCCAAGTAGTAGCAGCTTGTTGGATTTCTGCTGTGACACTCAGGGACACGTCTCAGGCTGCGACGAAAGCCTGCATACGTCAGGAATATGAGCAACAACAGGAACTAAGAAAAAAACCCTACTTCCAAACATCAATTTATTGAATGTGGTTGAAAATAAATCAGACACGGATCCCTTCACCTCACCTTCCTCATGAGAGAAACTAGATCCTTGGGCCAGGCTGGACTGTACTGGACGCTGACTGTGCTAAAGAGCTGAATCAGAGACTCCACCGAGTTACTGGCGTGGATGTCGTAGGGCCTCTGTGCGAAAGGAGAGAAACATACAAAAGGTTGAGGAGAATATACGTTCACTTTTTAGGCCAGATACAGGGAAACATTCCCTCCCGCTCACCCAGCTGCGGAGCACTTCGAAAACCGTCACGCCGAGTGACCACCAGTCCACCTCAAAAGCGTAGCCCGTCCCTCCGTTGACAAACGAATGGAAGATCTCTGGAGCTGTGAGGGACACGCACAGATGAATGTCGCTCTGGGGATGGACCCAGGTAGGTGTGTGTCCGATGAAAGCGCACAAGTTCCTTTAACAGAGGCTTTCATTCCCCTAACACATCTCCAGTCTCAGCAATATACACAAAGCCTGATTTGCGTTACTCAATACCTGTAACTGGAAACAGCACAATTACCAGTAACCTCGAAAGTAGGACATGTGTTCAGAATCCTGCAGAAATCAATCAATGTGATGTACATAGAGAGCTGTGAGGTGTCACAGGAGAGAGACTGTGAACTCGTGATATCATCTCTCAGCTCATCGAGTTGAAGTTATCCACGTTGGGTTAGTCATGCTAACTAGGCACCTCCTAGGTGTGAACCTACCCATGTAGGGTTTGGTTCCAGCTAAGGCCGTGGCTCTCTCTCCATCCTTTATTATCGTCGCAATGTTGAAGTCGGTCAGGTGGGCGTGGCCTAAAGGAAGTCAGGAGACGTTCAGTTAGGGAGGTTTTTCACTGCACAACACTGCGGTCTGTACTCACTCTTTTCATGTGAGCTGTACTTCAATAATTCCCTCTGAAACACACACAGATACACACCATCATCTCGGCATCATTACCTTGCTCATCCAACAGGATGTTGTCTGGCTTGACATCTCTAGAAGACACAGAGCAGCAAACGATAAACACCACTTTTATTCACAATGTTTATGTGGTATATGTTGTACATGTAGTACATTCTATAGCATCGAGACTTAGAAGCCAAACCTTCCAATTTCCCAGAATTCTCCTGGGGATCCCTGGCGTTTTCCTGTTATGAGGATAATCACATACTCACCACTCTCTCTCTTCCTATTTCCAACCCTCATTCGACCCCAAGAAATCAATAAACACCACAAAACAACAGTGAAAATAAGATGCCGTCAAAAAGTACACGACTGAACACTGCAACAAGCTGCCAGGTTCGCTGGAACTAAATGCCCAAAGTAAGAGATTGTACTTTCTTTAAACCACGAATTAGAGATGTCCGATAATATCGGCCCATCGATATTATCGACCAGATATTAGCATAAAAATGTAATATCTGTATCGGAATTTTTTGCTTTAAAACCGAGAAAAATACAATAATGCTTGCGTTACACTGAGATAGTGCCTATGCGCTCCTGAAGCGTTTACCGGCGCACATATCGGTATCGGCTGTTATCGGTATCGGTAAATTGAGAGTTGGACAATATCGGCATATCGGATATTGGCAAAAAAGCCAATATCGGACATCTCTACCAAGAATCAATCTGAACCTAGGCAGAATTCTAACTGCATCTAAAAAACAAGCAACCTCAACATCCATGTAGAAATTCCTGTTCCATTCAGTTGTGTGGCAATCCACTAGGGGGAGCTGCAGGTGCCACCAATGGTCCACCTCCTCCAACAGCTTGAGTACCACTGAGCTGCGACTGAGCAATCAATGAGTTGGTCAAAGTACCACCGTCCAAACTATTACCGTTTTGGTGAGGGGACATGGAGCTGCAGAGGATGTGAAGATGGTCAGTTTCTAAAATGTATTTAAGAAAGGACCCAGCTCACATCACTGCGAGGAAAAGGAGAAAATCCAGGAAAACACAAACACACCCATGCGCACACACAATTTCCGTATGCCATCTTGTCATATTGACGTATGTTTGTACAAGATACAGAGGATCACAGGGAGGATGTTACACTTTGCCTGTACATGCTTATTGCACTATGTACACCACACACACACTCACATGCAGATATTTCCCAGCCCCCTTCTGTCTCTCCATACTCAATTAACAGAACACACAGCTTATTTAATTACGCCGCACATCACTGCTCTGTGAAAAATGTGCGTCGTCCACAGAGAGCGTCGACACAGCCCACAGGACGACGGCGCTCTCTCTCTCTCTGTGCAGCACCGAGCTGGAGCTCACATCCTCTGCCAAAAGTGTCGTTAGAAGGGAGGGGGAGAGGCAGGGCCCACCACCAGTACAATGCTGGCAGAAACAGGCTGTCTACTGTACACCGCAGTGTTAGCCATTTTGTTTTTGGTGCTTCCGAAAGCCCTCGTTCAGCCAAATGTGATTAACGCTGCGGAGGGGTGAAAACACGGATACAAGCTGTACGGGCGAATACACAGCAGACTGAAATACAGCGTGAGGAGAGGTGACAGGCAGGGGCTGGTTAGTGGAGAGGAGAAAGGAAAGGACAGGAAAGGAAAGGAAAGGAAAGGAAAGGAAAGGAAAGGAAAGGAAAGGAAAGGTAGGTAGGAAGGTAGGTAGGTAGGTAGGTAGGTAGGTACTGTAGGTAGATAGGTAGGTAGGTAGCTAGGTAGGCAGGTAGGTATTTTATTGATCCGTTGATCTTGGGATACCAGAAATCGAAGAGAGGAAAGGAAAGGAAAGGAAAGGAAAGGAAAGGAAAGGAAAAGAAAGATAGGTAGGTAGGTAGGTGGGTACCTGTACTTCATTGACCCGTTGATCTTCCGGAAATTTAAGAGGAGAGGAAAGGAAAGAGAGGGAAAGAAAAGGAAAGGAAAGGAAAGGAAAGGAAAGGAAAAGAAAGGATTGGGGTTGCTAGTGAAATGGATAAGGATCGGAGAGCAAAGGAAAGGAAAGGAATGGAAAGGAAAGAAACGGAAAGGAAAGGAACGGAAAAGGTCTCGAGACTCGCCACTTCCACTACCCTTTTTCTCATTGGACTAATTTTACCTCCATGGGCATGGTGGCAGCTGACTGTTGCTAGGAGACTGGAGACCATTCTTCCTACAGTTGGTACAACAAAATAATTGTATAGTATTCTCCTGTCAAAAACTTACAGGGTGGAACCAAATTGTAGCAGTGGGAACGGCCACAGATACCCGGGGATGGGATTACGGCTGTAGCGGCAGACAGCATTGTGTGGAAGGTAGACTGGCTGAGAGGACACCGAAGCAAAGAAATCGTACTGACAGCTGTGATAAAGACATCGCGGTGGTCGTCAGCTAGAGGGCGAGAGGGAGAGAGACAAAAGGCTTGACAATTGTGCGCAGCGTCTGGATTGGTAGTAATATAATACTGTGTTAAGGCCCTTTGCATTGGATTTTGAGTGAGGTGCCAAATGGCAGAGAATTCATTCTTTTATCAAAGAGGCACTGCGTTGGACAGGGGCGGCAGAGTAGATGTCAACAACAACAAAAAAAAAGCAAGTCTGCAACGCTAAGTGAACAGTCCCCATGAAATTACAAATACGCAACACCACAAAAATAAAGTATTAAGTGTTTACTCAGTTGGTTGCAAACCAAAGCACACAGGATGTTGTATAATTGCAATTTGAGATGAATTTCCTCATTCGGGATACGTTCACACAGGCTGTTAACTCTGATTTGGAGGTCTGCACGCCTGAGAGAAATTGATTTACAATTACGTAATGGTTGCCTGTTTTTCAGGGTGATTGTAAGTGGATTTACACCAGTCTCAGTGGCATTACGGTGAACACATGACCTTTCAAAAATCCAAATTATCGCCTTAATGTTGTTAGCACCAAAGGTTTTGAAGTGTGTGTAAACACACAGACTTGATTAGCTACACGGTACGTGTTGCGGATAAGTTATTTTACCTCATTACTGCAGCAAACCCTGGTTGAGAGTTTGTGTACACAAATGCCAAGGACACACCAAGTGGGTGTCTACTGAATGTTTGTGTGTGTGTGTGTGTGTGTGTTTGGCTGGATGTGTCTCACAGCCCACGGGTGTTGCCGGTTAAGGCCCAGTGCAGCTGAGCAGACACAACAAGCAGCCTTAAAGAGACTTAAAGACTTTGTACAACAAAATGTTTTCCCTCTAGGGGTAAAGATGTGCTGCAGAGAGGAGTTGCAGAGAAGAGTTGAGAGAATCTAATAATATGTGCATCTTTAAAGTTTATCAACCATTTACTATGACGATCTTCCCACATTGACCATTTTCTTTAACAATTTCAGAGACAAAAACTGAGAAAATGCATTTTGTTTCTAATGAGATTAGCTGCTAATTACTGCCAGTGGCTTCATCTGAAAGTGTTGGACAGATTGAACAGAATTTGCTCAGGTTTTAAGGCGTGGATTACAGAAGAATCCTCAAATCCTTAATTCCATTTGTTCAGTTTTGAACATTACCCTTGAATGACCATGGTATTTTTAGGCATAAACTTTATGTAAGCATATTTCATACCCCGCTCAATATTTGAATTGTTACCACTTCTTTGTTTTGTTTTGGAGTTTTGGCCATCTTTCCTGATTATGCACCGAGTCAACAACTCTTGTTGCCTGCCAAGAGATTTTGGCACTGCACTTGGATCTGGAAGGCTCGATACGAATCAGAGAACAAAACTGTTGGGTAGAAAAAAAAAGGTCTGCTCAACACCTGAGGGCAGAGCGAAAAACCCTGCGGAATTCATTGTTAAAACAATGTATACCATACTATACAATACTACACTGAACTATACTATACTGTAATTTAATGCGGAAGAACATAGCTTCTACGCATTTGACCCAAAAGCTGCTAAGCAGGGAGCCAAGGGAGCCATTAGGCAATAAGTTAGGCAGTTAGGCAATGCGCAGCTTAAGATTTGAGTGGGTTCAATACGGCAAATGTAAAAAAACTAAATGTTTACGTACGCTTCTATAGAAGTAGGGTAAAAGTAAATAGTATCCTGACATTGCTGTTTGCCAGCACTCACTCACTCTCTCTCTCTCTCTCTCTCTGTCTCACTCTCTCACCACACACACACAAGCACTCACGCACACAGAAAACATTGTTGCACTGCCATAGAAATAGGGCCCAAATGAGATTTTTTGAACAATGTTCAAACAGTTTTTCAGCCATCTGGGGTGAAAATCAGTATTCTGCCGAGCGCCTCTGCTCTGCCACTTACCGTACTGCACTTATTGCTGCGCTCAGCATCTTGAAACAAAACAACTGTGGACAGTGACACTGCCCAGGTTGACGAAGATGGATGACAGCAATTACTGTACATCTTTGGATATGTAAAGCAGTCCAAACAAAAGCGGGGACGTCTAGATCTTTGAGAGGTCACATTGTTCACGCTTGGCGGCCAAAGGGATATAAAAAAAGTCTGTGTGTGTGCACAAGTCCTCAAACAGTTGACACTCATCTTCCTATCTACACCATCCTTCCTTCCAACCGAATCTGTTACCTACCAACTGCGTCCACCTCCCTACCCAACCCTGTACTTACCTACCATCTCTATCTTGCTTTCTAACCCCATACCAACCTACCTCAACCTTCCTACATATGTACCTAAACCCTACCCGACCACCTCTCACCCTCTCTATCTACTGTATCTATCTATCTATCTATCTATCTATCTATCTATCTATCTATCTATCTACTGTATCTATCTATCTATCTATCTATCTACTGTATCTATCTACTGTATCTATCTATCTACCCACCTACCTCCCCAACCTCTAGCTGTCCTTATCGAGCGGTGCCAAAGAGTCCTTCAGCAAGGCCATGAACCCATAACTCCTCCCCAGCTAAGGGGCAGCAGCCCACTTCTCTTCTACCACGAGTGCGGAATTAACAAAGGACATAAAAGTCAGTACTTAAAAACAACAACAACTTTGTATTCAGCAGAGCATCTGTATCAGTCAGTTTATCAGTCCTTGAAAAGTGAGACAGCGCTGGGCTCAGACAGAGCAAAAGCATCTGGGAGCTCCACCTCTCCTCAGTCCGAGGAACAGAGACCAGATGAGTTTGCCTCCATCATGAATCACATCCGCCCCCCAACCCCCTTTCCTCATCCCCCCGCTGGTTTTAAGGGGCTGAACTGGAAGCATGTCAGGAATAACAAAGTGTGTCTGACAGGCTGGTGGGACATGACATTAAGTGAGAGCAGGTGGGACCGAGCGGTGTGTGATAGCGTCACAGACTTTTCGCCTCCAGGTTCGCAGCCGGTCGGTCTTTGTGATTCTGATCAGCCAGACCGTGCTTACACAAAGAGGAAGTGGAAGAGCCGCGGGGGGGGGCAGGGGCGGAATTGCAATATTCCTCCCTGATCACACAGCAGATTCAAGCGAGGTACAATACATTATTGAATACAAGCGGCGCTATCTTGTCACTACGGAAATTTATTTTGGACGCTTTGATTGCTTTAACGGAACAAATCCTAGCATCTCCTCTGGGAGACATATATATGTTTGTGTTTGAAAACACAATTGAAAATCCATGAATATGAAACGTTAGCGATGCTTCTCAGCGGTGTGTCCCTGCAGGGGGGGGAAACTCGAGGCTTTGAAGCCAAAAGCGACAATCGCGCAAGATTTTGTTTTTTTTAGGGAAAACAATATGTAATGATGTAATGGGCAGACACCGCTGCTTTTGCTGCCTCATGAAAGTCGGCTTGATGAATATTAACCATTGCCGGCGCTTTGGATCTGCCTTTAACACGGTGCCAATGAACCGCTGTTTTGATGTTGGAGACAAAAAGACAATGTAGCAAATTCAATTCAGATTAGGTCACACTTCTGCCACAAGCTTTACAACGCTGTAACAACAACGTGCTAATCACGATCCCCAACATATTCAAAATAAATCCCACAAGCCAGCATCAAAGCCTCCAAAAAAGAAACCCGGTCACCATTTAGTTTTTGGACAGATTGTAGAAACCACCACCATTGCCTGCAGATACACTCGGGTCATAAAATGACTTTGGAATATTGATTTTTTTCTCAGTACATTAAATCTTCTCAGCATTTGGGCCATTTAAATTTTTTTGAAGATGAAGGACTTGCTCAGAATTGATGCCCATGTAGCATTTCTGGGGTTTGGTGACTCGTGTGTGAGGACGCTCACCTGTGGATGATGTGTTGACTCTGCAGGTAGTCCAGCGCCAGCGCCATCTCGCAGACGTAAAGTTTGACGGCGTCCTCGCTGAACTGGACGCTCTGCTGCAGGTGGTACCGAAGGTCTCCACCCAGCAGGAGGTCCACCACCATGAACATATCCTCCTCATCCTGGAACGAGTACCTGGGAAGACCGGGGCGGAGGGACACGCATGTACATACACCCACATACACACACACACATACACACACAGATAGAGGCTCAATCATGGTAGAGACTCATGGGGAGGACACATGCTGCGCACACAGAGGCAAAGCCTGAACACACACACACACACACACACACATACACACACACACACACACACACACACTGCAGCAATGCTCGCTAAGCTCTCGCATGCAACATCTACATCTTCCATAGTTAACGCAATGCATATTTATACCACATCGCCACACAGCTGCAGCACAACCCGCCATTAACACACATCTCACCATGATTTCTATCATAACAAATCACTTCCAATCTGCAAGCCCTGATGAATTATGCATATTCAGGCACGGACCGACGAGCGCTTACGCCAGATCACTGTGTGATTGTGCATTTCCATACGGTCACATTACACGGCGACAGATTAACGCCCGTCTTTATCCCAACAAGACGGCACTAATTTGAAAAGAATGCAGACGAAGGCGGCAGCCGTGGCCAAATTACAGCTGGAAAACTACGCCTCTGTCACTGAAATGAGACTTCATTAAGGCCTGGCTCGTGTTCCGGCATCGCCATATTTTGTCAATCAGGCTCACTAATCGTGCGCATCAAATTAAAATAAAGCCCCTTAATGATCTTGGTGGGGATTTGAAACACGCCGCTGCACAATGGCCACGGCGGCCATTGAGGGAAGCCGCTAATCCGAGCGTGGTGAAACAATGGGGTCCTAATCTTTCAACTACGAAACGCAGAGGCGAAACATCTCCACAATGTGGGCTCCCCCCCACTGGCGTGGTCGCAGCGACAGAGAACAAACCCTGAACATGATCTAGCTCCTGCTTTTGTCTCCAAGACTGGGCGTGATGTGGTTGATATTGACCCAATTTCTTTATTTTTCTCATTACAGCCTCGGTCGGTGTGGTGTTATTACTTTCTTGCAGCTCCAGGTTTTCCCTGGGATTTGCAGGCTTAGTTTCCGACACTCCAGGTGGTGGGGGTTTTCGGGGGAAGCGTGTGTGTGTATGTGTGTGTGTGCGGAGGGGAGGGGGGTATGTTGGGTAGGAGGGAGTAGGTGCCTGGTGATTGCTCCTATTCAGGTGCAATTTCCCGCCTTTCTAAGTGAGAAATGGGGCCTGGCGTTTGGAACAGAGCGAAAATCATTCCATCTCATCTACGTAGCACAAAAAGAGGGAGAGAAAACCCATTTGTGGTGTCCATCTCGTCCTCGCTGTCTCGCAGAGAACACGCAGACTAATTGTAAAATGCAGCGTGGTATGATGGGTAGCAGCGGGGGGGAGGGGAAAGAAAGCAGCGATGGCGGATAAAGGGGTGAAAACATCAGATTTTTTTCTTTGGCCAGGACAGTCTGGATCCAGACGACAGGAAATGAAAGCGGCGTTGATGATATCAAGCACTGCGGAAACCAAAGATGGACGTCCGCGGGCAGGGAAAACGCCGAACTCCAGCAGATGGCGACTCCCCGGGATGTTTTACGCTCCTAGCAGGTTCTCTCTCAACACCTTTTTATCACCTCATTGTCAAAGTCTGATTCTCACTGTCCCACGACAGGTGAGCTGCTTCTTCTTCTTCTTCGCCTTCTTAAGCCACTACCGCCTGCCTGCCTGCCTACGCCTTCCCTGTCAGGAGATAAATAAATAAACGACACTGCAAATCCATCCTCAGAGCAACGCTGCCGCTCTGTCTCCATGTCACCTCCTTCCTCACGTGCGCCGAGGTGACGGGAACGCATCAGATACGCGGCGACAACTGGAGCGGGCGAGAGCCACGCCGCTGACAAGACGCGTCACCTTCAAGCCTCAAGCCCGAAGAAGGAAAGAGGGAGAAGAAACAAACAATTCCCCCCTTAGATTTCTTTTCCTTTTTTTCTTTTTTTTTTTTTTTGCGGGGACGCCATGAAGTACACACGTCTGACATTTGCAAACAGGCAGCTAAAAGGCCGCCGCGCCTGTCAGGAAGTGGACGAGGACGGCGGTTACACAATAGACGGAGATTGGAAGTGACAAGTGTTCCAGTGTCGTAATCTTCCCCGGCTTTGAGAGGGGACGGCGAGGTTTGAGTTGTAAGCGACGGGGGGAGACATCACGCGTGATGCTGGCGTGGTCTGATTACGCTGAAGAGTCGGTAATCAAAACACACTCACACACACACACACGCACACACACAACCGCGTACACCTCACTCAGCACATCACACAGGCGCCACCCATCCTGGCGACACTGTGACTGTAGCTACAAGCCTACATGGCTTCAGCGAACTTGTCTAGGTAAAACACACACACACACACACACGTGTGCGCGCACACACACACACGCCACTATGGCTGCAGTCAGCGTTACATGAGCGGATGTGCAGAACACACAGGAAAGATGCAACCTTGTGGCGCGGCGGTGGCGGCGTCACGGGCATGAAATGCAGTGCGCAGTGGTCGCCATGGCAACATGCTTTTTTTGGGTTGCCACTGGAGCAGATGCTCGCAAACACAGCCGCGCAACGGCAATAATTCTAATAATACTGATAGTGTTGCTGTTATTTTTTGATTAGTAATGCGACGTGTCTCGCCCTCGCGCCGATGCTCCGCTTGGTGTGTGTGTGTGTGTGTGTGATGGGCACGCACACGCTTAACATACTCGCACTGGAATATGAGATTCGGTCACGGCCAAAATAAGAAAGTTTTTCCAGACAGTTTTTTCGCAGGGCCCTCTGCTGTGCTTCGGTCTCGGAGTTGCGGGTCAAGAAAGTGTGTGTGCGCGAACACGCTGGCACTGATCTGGGGTCTGGGGAGAGCGGCTAGCCGCCCGAAAGCCTGCAGGAGCCCAGGTGGACCAGCCGGCAGCGTCCTCGGCTGTGACAACCGCACCGTGCAAGGAGGAGAGGAAGGTTAGCCGGCTGGAAAGAGTGCAGGAAAAAAAAGAGAAAAGAAAGAAAAAGGGGGGAAAAACAGGCTGAAATATTCAGGCCACAGTGACAAATGAGCCCAGGGAGGAGCTGTGGGGAGAGGAGGAGGGAGTTGGAGAGGAAGAGGAGAGGAGTTTGGAGGAAATGGTACAAGGAGAGAGGAAGAGGAGGAGGAGGAAGAGGAGTGAGTCGGCCGTTCTTCATCCGTTAAGTTTAAAGCGGCCTAGATAGACTCCATGATGGGGACGGGCTGAGTCAAGGTGGAGCTTAAAACACACACACACACACACACACACGCACGCACACACACACACACGCGCACACGCGCACACACACACACACACACACACACACACACACACACACACACACACACACCTTAGGCCAGCCTGCTTTCACAAGGTTGCGCCTTCAATGCCGTGTCCTATAAAAACACAAAGTTCTTTAAAAGCCGCCTGCTCAGGCACTTAGGAAGAATAATTTGGACTCCTCGTCTCTCCGGGGGAGGAGAGAGAGGAGAGAGAGTCACCAAACTTCTCTTCGGCCGCCAGATGCTCGGCTTAATATTGGCGGCGGCTGAGGCGCATCAATCCACGCGGAGAGCGGGAAAGTCGTAACTAAGCGAGAAGGCGCGGCTGGAGTCGCGCCCGCAAGGTTGATGGAGTGCGAATAGCAGAAGAATGGATCCGTTACGTCAAAGCGGGCGATCGTCGGGGAAAATAATTGAACACGCGCGGGCGGAACGGCCAACTGGAATGTGAAACTGACTCAAGCGTTTTTGTAAATGATTTCATCTTTCACGTTTTTTTCCTATGGACATGATTGGAAGCCAGATGCGCAAACACACACACACAAACACGATCAGTGCTTGTTAGAAATGCTGACGGCGGGTGTAAAGGGGGCTAATTTGTTCCACTCCCTCCTTAGGACTTGTTCCTTTCAGGCCTCAAATCAATATTCCTAATGGAGGCTGAGCA
>OMPJ01022651.1:11659-27736 GCA_900312935.1 Carapus acus
TGTGACACACACGCACACACACACACACACACACACACACACACACAGGGGTGGGGAGGATCAGTGTGCGTTTACAATTTGGACAATTTGTTCCTCCGCCTGACGCTTGGTTACAGACACCCAAAGTAAAAATTGGTTGTTTGCATTTCGTGTTTCAGCATAATCTCAGTAACTGTCCATCATCTCCTCCTTCCTTCAACTCCACTGACCTATAAAGCTCAAGCAGGAAGTTGTATTAAAGGGCGTTTGCAGAACTTTGTATGTGTGTTGCTGTTGTCTCCAGTGCTCCCTGCACGCATGTGTGTATGCATGCTAGCGTGTGTGTGATTACGTATGTATGTGAGTGTGTGTGTGTTTATGTGTGTGTGTGAATAAGTGAGTGATGAATCACTATGTTGCCGCACACATGCTAATTTTGGGGAGGAACTGGGTCTGTCTGTCTGTCTGTCTGTCTGTCTGTCTCTCTCTCATTCCACTTGGTCCTCAGTTGTAAACAAAACTCTGAGATGCTTAACTGCCCCCTCCCAAACCTAGAGTTGGGCAATTCACTTTTTTCAGCTTGAGAACCATGGCCTTAAGTTTGGAGGCGCTGATCCTCATCTCAACTGCTTCACTCTTGGCTATGAGGTAAGCTCTGAGGCTGGGAGCATGATGACACTAAGAGGACCACGTTAGGAGCCTGGATGAAAACTTAACTGCTCCTCCTCAATCTGAGGTTCAGCAATCAAACTGACTGTCCTCCACAGTACCTTGGTTGCATATTGAGAGCGACAGGCCAACCATGACCTGTGGGCCTCCTCCTTCAGCCTGACAGCTCCCCCAACCTCTGATGTTCACAAACTGGTTGCAGATTACTGCCATCACTGGTCATAGCCACATTACAGTCTGAACTATTGTTAGCCACCTCCATAATAGCTCAACGGAACGTGGTCCAGTCAGACTCAATGTCCTCCTCAGGCTTGGGAACGCAGTTAAAGTTCTGATGGAGGGGTGAGTTACGGACCGTTTTTATGCGGAGTCCTCTGCCAGGCATTCCCTGCAGGACCTCAATACTCATCGAGGCCTACAACAAGGATAACAAGGTTTTTGTGGAGTTGACCTGGTCCCTCTCCACCATTTGATCGTAGATATAAACAGCAGCTTGGACCGACTGTAAATACAGAGCAACTGGCAGTGAGTGTGTATGTATTTGTGAGATTGTGTGTGCAGGGTGTCCGCGGCCGCATTGCACGTCTGATAGTTATCAAAAACTCTTAATCATTAAGAATGGCGGTGTTTCTGCACCTACTGTGCTTGTAGTGAGCATTGAGGCATGTGCTGGTTTGGTGCTGCTGCTATCGCGCTGCTCCACCCCAATCTGTGAAAATAAGGATTCCTTTGTTTAGTTTGCCGTTATTTCTCTCTACACGCACCATGTTTTGCTGCAGCAAAAAGATGGTGGTGTGTGTTATAGAACTGACCTTTGACCTCAGACTGGGTAAGAGGTATACGCTACTGCTCAACTACGAACTGCATACTTTTTATACGTTGATTTCAATGATTATCTACTTTTTCAAATCGACATCTGTACCAGTGTTATCATTTGATAAAACATTGGGTTACCCAATTTTTATGTGTGCATGCAAGCACCATGTTGGTGTTAAGAAGTATACTGACAGTATAGAGATACTGACACAGTACAGTATAGAACACCTACAGGTCATCATATCAAATTTATTTGTTTCGCTGATGAACACGCATGCTAAGAGTGGCACATTTAACATAAAAACAAAACCACACACAGCGTTCCTCCTTTTGTTTCTAATCGAGGATGAGCTGGCGGAGCAAACTTTGGAGTGCAGACGTTCTCACAGACATCACATGAACCTTACGCACAGATACAATCAATCAACCTCCAAATCACTGCCATTTTTTGTGTTGTTTTTGTTTTCAGCGATATCTCACTGCACACATTTAAACTTCACAGGCATAGGATATCTCATATATGATCATAATGAACTGTCACAAAAATGTACAATACCGGTAGCTCTTTGTAAACAAGAAAAGAGGCGGAGTTGCTGTTAAAAAAAAAATGTTAAACAAAATTAAATATTTCAAAGTTGCATATCACGATCTCCAGAATTGCTTTGCATTTCAACTGTAAACATCATACATCATCAAAACCAGAATTAGTGACCAGTATTGATAATGACAAAGGTTTTACTAAGGGGGAATGTGTATTACAGTATAAAACACAAAAAAGACACAAAATATATGATGTCAGTACAAATTCAATATGCATTCATTTCAAAACTTTGAGATAAATGGATTTATAAACTCTCAGAGACTTCACTGATTTTTTAAAACCGTATTATATTTTGTCATATATGACAAAATCTGAAACTTGAGCAATTAAACCACTTCTCTACAGTTCAAATCTACTTGAGACTTGAAAAAGTAGCAACACATCACTCAAATTACAATTAACAATTAACCAGATGAACACACACAACACTCAACTAAACAGACACTAGCTAGGCTTCTTTTGTACATTATGAACAACACTTTATGGGTTGACCTGAACTTCCTACCAATGTCTAAGAAAACAATTATCAAGTCTGAGACAGAGTGTATTTGTCCACCTCACCTGTCACCCACTGACTGCCAAGCTGATGCTCATGGATTGAAGGCGTTACTATTTTCCCACCTGTGGTGCTACAACCTTGCTTTCATGTGGCACTGAGAATTTCCTGGTTTTGTGCAAACAAAGTTGAAAAGATTGGTTAAACAATCTACTGAAAATTTTCTTCACTACCAGCCTCATTGTCAGACCACAAGTGGAAAAAAAAAGTGCTTGGCCACACCTCACTTCCTACATGTCTCTGGAGTAGGAGGTGCCCCCTCCCACCTGGCTGTATTCAGATGGCTGTGTGGTGAAGTTGCCCTGATCGTATGGCTGCTGAGCAAAAGTGCCAGCCTGCTTCTCTGATGACCTGCTCCCTGACAGCCTGGAGCCGCCCTTGTGCCAGCTGGTCTCCTTGAAGACGAACCAGATGTTTCCAGCCCAAAGGACAAAGTTAAGAAAACCGAAGACCTGGGGAGAGACGTCATGTATAGCAAGACAAAGTGATAAAAGGGGACATGTAACGTGTGCGTGTGTATCATATACATCACTTTTCAATATCATTCAAACGTTTTAAACATTCACTCTCTGACCATCGATTGTATGCAGCTGCATAGAGAATAATGCCTCTGTGGTTATCCCATACTGGACAAGCAGTGGAGCATCTGGAGAGTAACTTCATTAGATATGGGGATTCAAGTCCAGATTTTGGACATCTGTGCTACGCTGCTCACAAAATGATCCTCATCACACTTTTTTTCAAATTTATCACATTTTCCTATTTAACGTTTTTGTGGGGAGTAACTTATTTGGACAAGATTAGAAATGGGACCACCAGAGGAACACTTAAGGTGGAGCAGTTTGTAAGTGAGGAAAGATGAAGATCATTTTGTCACTGCAGAGAAGAGATAGATGAAGATGGTGCTGCAATGTGCGAGGAAAAGAGTACAGTAAGACTGCGGAGAGGGTTCATGGACGTAGAAGCGGAAGACATGAGGGTGGTTGGTGTATCTGCCGTCTATTCAAAGGATATAAATTAGCATAGTCAGATGATGCATTGTGACACCTAAACGAAGCAGCTGGAGAAAAATGACAAACCTCTAAACTTTAGAGGTTTGTCTCTAAACTTTAGAGTCTAAAGGGTTGTCCTTCAATCAATTTTAGCATGTAGAAAATATTGAGGACATATATCGTAGTATCAACATCTTCCGCTAGATGGCAGCAAATTTCTTCCATTGATTGTTATATGCCAAGTGTCTAAGAGTACTCTTTATACAAGCTGCTCCTCCGCGGTCAACAATCGATTCTAAAAGAAATATATGTCCAGTGTCAGTTCAGTGCTCCTCAAGGAACTCGTCCTTTTATCTGCTTTAGTAATCTAGGGGAACAACTGCTTGTGTCCTGAAAAAAACGTTGTAGTATCTGTGATATTAGAATGGTAGGAATGAGTCAGCACCTGAAACAACCACGTCCTCCACATCATCACATGCTCTGTCATATTGGTGGAGCGAGAGGGAGTTGCGAGGGAGCAAGGGACAAGGCGGGTTGGTTCAGGAGTCTTGCGTGACTCATAGCATTGACAATGGCTGTTATTACTAAATTCAAGCTGTTGGAAACCTGCATGCTTGAGTCTGGGTCTATTTCACAGAGGGGAATAACATCGATGTCAGATGCCTGTAATACAACCCCACTGTATCATCACCATCTCAAGAGAGGGAAAGATGATTGGCAGCACAGAGGGAGGAAAAGAGTTTGAGAGGGAAAAGTAGATATGTCAGCCAGTGCTAAAATTGTACCTGCTGCCTCTGAATCAGAAGACTGGGGGCAATACAACTCGCTAGTGGGTACTCCTCAGAGACCCTTGGGAGACCTCCATTTTCGCCATGAGTTCCATCACAGTAGCTGATAGCCAATTAAATCTCTCAGCTGCATTGCCCACGAAATTCAGGATTTAGGCAGGAGGGCATACTTTTTACTAGAATGCAAACCAATACTCCGAATGAACTGACACCCGACCACTTTATTCCAGCCCCCAGACCAGACAGGCTGTTCATATATGTCCAAGTTGCTCACCCTCCAACCTTGGTTGATCCCCTCACACTTGCCAAGGAGAGACAGACTGCAGACAGGGCCAGCAGGGAACCAATTTTATCCCTGTGGCCACAGTAATGATGGAGACAGTGGAACTGACACAAGATTGGGTGAAGATGCACATAAGAGCAGTGAGGACCTTGCCAGCTCAGCCAAAGGGAGAGCAACAATCACCTGGTGGTTTTTGTCACTAGAACTACGCAGACATGCTCCTCTTGCACCTGAATCAAGACCCAAGATGACATTTAGCACTGGTATAGGTCATTGGCAGCGCACAATACAGAGTCTTGGTCTGTGTACTGCATCAGGGACATTTAAGAAACAAGTGGTCGATGTGTTCACGAACGTATCTTGACGGGAGTCCTTAATTTATATACACAGTGTAAATATACATAGTGCGCAAAATAATACGTCGTCATGTGACACTACATCGCAGAGGATGCCACTGTGTGTATAACTGTATTATGCTCTAATCTACAACTACAATAGGGTTAAGACACGCCATAAGAGGTATTTTTATCATCATCTCGAACAAACCCACCACAGAGGTGTTGAGGCCAGACCAGCGTGGCCCGTAGATGGAGGCACACTTGTTGGTCTGAACTTTACACGCAGAGATGAGGAGCTGCACCTCAACTGGGTCGGTTGCCACTTTAACATCAGAAAGAGCTTTGGCCCAGGCAGAGGAACTAACCAGCCACAGGAAGGAGAACACCACGGTCACCACAAAGTCCTGACAAACAAACAAGAACATGCACACAGGTCGTAGGTCATCAACCTGATAAGTTACAGGCTACATGAGATGCTCAGGGGCCTGAGTTGGCCACACTCACAGTGAATGGGGCTCGACTGTTCTCACGGTACTTGGTGAGGAAGAAGATGTAGCAAGTGTTGGCCACAAGCGAGTAAAGGAAGGCAAAGACTGCAATAGTGACAAAGAACTCTGCCGAGGATGAGTAGTCTCCAACAAGAGAAACCTGCTCCCTCTTCATCCCCTCGCACAGCGGAGCCTCGAAGGACACCTGCTGCAACCTGACACACAAATACAGTCCCTTGATCAGAGTTGTCAGAGTTGATAAGAAGAGTCAAGATGACGGCAGCTCACCTGAAAGGATAGGAGAAGTCCACGCCGATGCTGAGGTTGCTGCTGGCTTTCTGCTCACAATCAACGCTGACCCTCAGCTGCCCCGAGTAACCCCCACACGTTGCAAAGGCAAAGATCGCAAAGAACTGCAGAGAAAAATGTAACACATTTGAGTCCCACTCTTGACGGTAGCAGAGGTAGTTACGTAGTTACGTAGTAAGGTAGGTAGGTAGGTAGGTAGGTACTTTATTGATCTGTTGATCATGTGATCCAGGAAATTAAAGGCCAAAGCAGCTCATGGTGATACGGAGGGTAGGAGATACTAAAACTATGCAGTGTACAATAGACAGGAAGGAGGGACTAAGTAACTAACTAACGAACGAACGAATGATATACAATTAATACATACTAAGGAACTACAGGTACTTAACTCACAATGTACAATTAACAACATATAACACTGTTACTTATCAACATTTTGGCACTTAGCAATATGATAAGTTACTATCTCCTATGATAGCAGATGGTAGCCTGTGTTCAGCCATGCAGGTACATTTACACAGACACTATGCATCATGTGTATGTTCACTGAACTGCGTTGTGCACCGCAATGTGGATACGACGAATGTTGGGTGGGTCAGGGGGTGTTGTGTGTTCCCATTGTGGAGGAAGGCAGGCGGAGGAGGAGTTACTAGAGTACTGTACGAGTGTGTTGCGTTGTGGGCGAGTAGAGGATGTGCCTGGAGCATGGGGGAATGTGGGAAGCAGTGGAGGAATGTTGTGTAATGCAAAGAGTTGTGTGTAAGGCACAGTCAGTGTATGTACAGTAGATATGTTATCCTGTAATGCACTGCTCTACCGTTAGGTCAGTCACTTCCATTCAAAGAAACTCTCGATCCTCCTCTCACCAGGTGAGGTATTGTATAGTTTTATGGACAATGGAACAAAAGAATTCTTAGGTCTGTTGGTCCTGCATTTTGGGAATAGCAGCCGGTCAATTAACAGGCTCTGCTGGCTGTTGATGACAGTGTGCAGGGGGTGGCTAGCATCGTCCATGATGGCTGGCAGTTTGTTCATGGTCATCTTCTCTGCCACTGACACCACCAAGTCCAGCTCAACGCCAACCACAGAGTCGGCACGCCTGATCACTTTGTCCAGCCTGGATGAGTCCCTCTTTGAAATGCTGCCACCCTAGCACACCACCGCGTAGAACAGGACACTGGACACCACCAACCGGTAGAACATCTACAATAATTTCCTGAAGATGTTGAGGGACTGTAGATTCCTCAGGAAGTATCGCCTGCTCTGCCCCTTCTTGTACATGTGGTCCAAGTTGCGAAGCCAATCCAGCTTGTTGTCCAGCCACAGTCCAAAGTATTTGTAGGACTGTACAACCTTCACCCCCTCACTCAATAACGGTCGCAGCTCTCACCTTGTCCTCCCAACGGTATCCCTACTCTTTGCCGTCCCTGGTGCACCCAGCAATGGCTGTGTCGTCAGCAAGCTTCTGTATGTGGCACTGCTTGGAGTTGTATCGGAAGTCTGAGGTGTAGTGAAAAGGAGAGGGGCCAGAACTGTGCCCTGGGGTGCACCGCTGCTGCCGATCACAGTGTCAGACCTGGTGTCTTTCAGCCTGACACAAGACTGCACCAGACCCGGGAGTGCCCACCCATGTGCCGATTGCTGCTTTCTGTGTTGCAAGTGATATCAGATGAGTAAAACCTGAGTAAATCATAGCAGGAATAACGAAAAAGCACTGGCGACAAGTGCTAACCAAGGCAACAGGCAGATCTTGGGTCCATCTTTGGTCACTGCAAAGATGAGCCCAAAGCTCAACATACTTTCCAAAGCTCAACAAACATTCCAAAGATCAACACACATTCACCGATGGAATTCTGTTTTAAACATTTTATATTGCACAGTCACAATATCTCTTGAACTCTGCTGGCCTCAAGACCATGTGCAAAAGAACAACATCCTCCTCTGGCTCCTGCTTTCAGGTTTGTGCATATGTTGAACTCACACAGATGGAAATGATCACAATGTGACCATGGTGACTGACAGAGAGGTGAGGTGTTCAAATTCATGACATCTGTGCAGGAAAACGACCTCTGTTGACCCTTCAAAAAGGAATTGTGAACCACTGACATGACCACAGGCTGTGAGGCAGATCGAGCCAAGCAGAAAATAGAGCCGGATACGAACAATCTTCCCATCCCCAAATCCCCCTCACCACATTTCTCCAAGCGATGATCACCATAATCAGCCCAGCCTATGTGCTCCCGCCCCACAGGAAACTGGGGGCTGGAGATGCAGCTTGTGAGCAGCAGGAACGAGGATGTTTTATCTTTGTCTCTAAAAGTTATCCAATCTTGACTAGTAGGTAATCGAAGCTTGTGCGGTGCTGAAATTGAAAACTAGTAGGGTGCAATTCTTCACACGGCCAAGGGAGGGCTTCACACTGAGAACCATTAATGCTCTCCCTCTTGCACCTACTTGGCTCCACAGAATGGTTTTCCCTTACAATGAGCGCCACTGTGTGACTCAGCACCGAAACTCTTACTACAACAGAATCTTAATAAAGAAAATAGAAAATCATAAGAAGTCACTAAATGATGATTACAGCCAACAGCAACTATTAACACTGCGGGGCAGTAGTAGCTCAGTCTGATAGGACTTGGCCTGGGAATCAGAGGATGGCCTGTCTTTGTCCAGGGACTCTTCAAAGTCTATTGGTACCCCCGAGTGGCCATCAACTTATAGATGGTACAAAAATGCACCGCAACAGTAAGGAGATTTGTAGATAGGATACTTAAACGTCTTCAAACCGCGCTGAGCGGTGTAGCTATTAGTGTAAAAGCCTCACGAGAGTACACGATGAATGGACTAAAGGAGAGGAAAGCAGACAGGAGGTCAACTGAGGCAAAGATGGAGGTGAGGAGTGGACAGGAAGAAAACACATGCAACTCAAAAAAGAGCGATTGCAGTGGAGGAAGGACTGACGCAATGCGAAGGGAGGAAACATCAGCGTGTCAAAAAGCTCCTTGCTAATGAGGCGCGCGCGCGCACACACACACTCACACACACACACATACACACACACACCACCTGCTCTATCCATGAGAAGAGTGGTTGCTGTGTCGAGGGTCCTCGAGAGACAAAAAGAATGATCCCCTCCTCACCTGAGAGTGAGTGAGAGTGAAAGAGGCACAGAGTGAGGCAGAGAGTGAAGAGAGGACAGGAGAGTCGCAAAATCCCATTCCAATTCCAAAATATTTTTGACTGATACAATATTTTTGACTGAAATCAATCGATTGATTGATTGATTGATTGATCGATTGAATCTTAATGTTTAAAATAAATGACCAATCACAATGACCATCAAAAGTCAAAAGTTAGGTCAGCGTCTCTATCCGGGGTGGGGGAGGGGGGCAGTTGTCAGCGACGACAGCTGTGGTGACACAGAGATTAACGTTCAACTTTCATTACAATACGATGAACCCATTAATGACGAGAGGTGTCGCGCGTCTTTCTACCTTTCAGGACGGGATGACGTTCGCGTCATTTTGTAGTGAAGCTGAATAATTTGATTTTTCCTCCTCTATTTCAAAATGACGGAAATCCATCGGTAGACGGAGACGCCTTCATCCTTGAGTACATCTTGTATATATATACCTGGAAAACGTGACTTAGTGATCAGTACACAGGCACTAAGAGGTGTGAATGAATATAACTAACAAAGATGACAATATGCTAACTACCTGGAACACGGGGAGTGGTCTGTCAGCCTCTGCTGGCTATCAAACTTGACTGATTAATCATTCAGCAAATTGTTCAGAGTCAATGCCTTAAATAAGACACTGAGTTGCTCCATAGTCCCAAGTACCCTCCCAGTGTGTGAATTCATGTTTACCCCTTATTGACTGCTCCATTCTTTTTTTGGTGCGACTCATATCCTCCTATTGGATGTTACCATGACGACTCAGTCGCCTCCAGAGAGCACCCCACTCATGGAGCACAGGGCATCCAGACCAACCCCATTGTGTGTATTTGTGCGTGAGCAGTAAATAATGTGGGCAAAATGAGGCAGAGAAGGATGAGGAAGACCATCCAGGGGGGTAGGCTCTTAATTACTCATTTCATTCCAACATTTGTTCCTGTTGTAATTGTCATGACGGTTAAGTCCAAAGGATGGCTATATAGGTATGTCAGACATTTTCAGGTGTCTCTGTTGACCGATGACTCCTACCTTCCGCTTAGTGTTTGTTCCCGCCACGGTTCACCAACGCCGCTTTGGAAGTGATTACATAACATCTGCCATGACGAAAATGCGACTGTGTCATTAGCATCATGTGCTCAATCAACTGTGCAAACTTGCTGTATCTTCATCCCCCACCCCATCGCATTCACACACAAACACGCACACACAGTGAGGAGTTTGGGCACATCTCAAAGGACAGCTTCTACATGAGCGGCTCTGTGGCAGGGAGAGTAGGGAACCTTACAGCTGTTTAAAGCTGAACATGTCAGCCAGCAAATGCCTACACACACAAATGCACATACAGACACACACACACAAATACATACTTACAATATAGTATGTAGAAAGCACTTACGCTTTAGTCAGTATCTCTATTTCACTCTAATAACCTTTACATGCAATTGCACTTCTTGTTTGTCAACATAAAAATACAGCCATATTGTATTTCACATGGCTGATTAGTAAACAAAATGCCACACACTGTCTCTTAATGCTTTCAGTAGCCGTCAGCCATGAGCTTAAATAAACACGGACAAACTCGGATAGCTGGTCTGCAGTGTCGACAGTATTGTTATCATACAACATTGACATACAGGGTTTGATGAACAAGCAGGTCTGTTGTACGCACAAACACACACACATACACATACATTTCCTCTGTAAACAAATTTCAACAAGATTTTGGTTGCATCAATCTTTAGAGGCTTCACATCGAAACTAGGTCACTGAAATCAGTCCTCCTTCTCCTAACTTGGGGCAATTTAGAGATAGTGAAGGTTCTCTTTGGGTCCACAGGACTGTGTGTGCATATACACAATATTCTCCCTGGTGCCTCATTTTATGGAACATCCAATCTCTGAGCAATGCTCAGACAAAACCAAACAGTGTTGATAACAGGGGTAATTTTTGTCCATTCCTATGTTGACCGATGCAAGATGATTTAGATGATAAATTGAGCATTCTACCTCTCCTTTATAATAAACAGGTCAAAGGTGCAGTCATGACAACACGCATATCACTCTCTTTTACGCTCAAATGGTAAAGACTCTGACAGAACAATGTGGGTCAATGAATATATGTAGCTTACAGGCCTGGAACAGGTATGGAACTCTCACATATTTGACACAACAATTTGTCTTGACTACTGTATGTATGTGTATATGTTAAGTGTGTGTGTGTGTGTGTGTGTGTGTGTGTGTGTGTGTGTGTGTGTGTTGTATGTGTGGCCACTGCTTGAAGAAGCTGGGGAAGCTATGGGACAAAATATTCCTTCTGGCGAATCCTTTGATTTTCTTGTGCTTGTTAAAGGTGTAAATTTCAGATTTTTGAGGAGTGGGAAACCCCTTTCTTGCGAAGGATCTCTGACTGAGCCTCATCCTGACCTCATGTGGAGCCTTGTACTCACAGTCAGATGGATGAGCTGATTCTAGTTTCCCAAGAAAGCAGGAATATAAACAATTCATAAATGTACAAATATCCAAGAAAATCACCCCTGCTTTCCAGCACATTTGAAGCAATTTCGCCCTGATTATAATCGAGAATCAGGGGTTACGCGCAAAAGGCGCACTCCAAATATTGTTGGAGTGAATTATCGGCTGGCTTTCACTGCCGCATCAAGTTTATCCTGCATTTCAAACTACTTTTGAACTCACCCATTCCAGAAATCGAATGAATCCCAGAGGTATTTTCAGCACCTGAAAGCTTCCTACGGCGGCGAGCTGTGCATAGACATATAAAAACACAATTTACCTCACCAATTAACCCTATTTTCCAACAATTAAATCAGAGAGAACCTCGAACCGGCTCTCCGTCCTCACTAACCTGGCTAGCGGTGTCCATTTCTACGGGTGGAGGGCGTAACGGCGCTATTAACAATGAGCAGAGCAGAAAAAGCCACAAATAAAGTCGGAGCGGGACGGAGAGCGGGACGCGCGTTCGGTTTTCTTCCCGCTCGCTGGCGCGTGCCGTGATGCCGTATCTCGCCGGAGAGGCAAGAGACAGCGCGAGCTGTGAAACTATGGACATAGACCCCCGTGGAGACGGGCGTTGATTGGTTGCTGGGGTGGAGTAGCAATGTGTCCGCCTTTATTATTGGAGGGAAGCCGATTGTTGTTAAATTAACTCCGAGATTGTTTACTTTGCCATGACATGGCTCCTCTCGGGCTCAAGGACAGTGGTAGAAATTATGGGCTCATCCTGCAAAGATATTCATACGTGTTTATTTGTTAAAGAGTAAGAATTGCTGTTAGATTGTTGCTCTATACCATGAGGTTTGTGCTTATGTGCAGGGTTAAATATTTTCCTGGTTTGATGTCTTTCTGTAGTTGCTTTAATTTCTTACATATGGCCATGTTAATTTATGGTCATATGCTACATTGGAACAGATTATCGTTAAATGTTCTTACTGGCATCATGAACACTAAGGAGGAACAATAAATGGCTGGAAACAATGTGGTTTCATTGCAGCCTGGAAGGATCCCAACAGTTGCCATCATGTATCTGCTTCCTCTACATTCATATTGTACATATCGCATTGTGTTTTCTCAGGGAGAGGTTCAATCTAATTTCCTACAACACTTAAGAGGTGATGCAAGTAACAAAATCAGTGTCACTAAGATGTTTTTGTTCTAAATAACATTTTTCTGAGCAAAGAAATAATTCTGTATGAATGAAACCATCACTGTAGCTGTTCGAAGCTTGTATAATTACATTCTGCTGTCCTACGTCAGCATCCAGATACAGCCACAGGCAACACACCCAAAGGTCACTAGACTTAGGAACACACAGCACCACCATCTCTGAGGCTTATTTCACCACATTCATAAAGTCTGCTCCCCTCACCGTACACACACACACACACGCATGCACACGCACACACACTTAGCGGTACTCCATTCCACTCAGACAAAGAGGGGGACAAGTGGGTCCACAAAGTCCTCTGTCTTCACAGTGTGATTGCAGTGTTTATCCTTGCCAACTGAAGGAGCAAACTATCATTCACCAGGAAAGATGGAGTGAGGCTGAAGGAGGAGGAGGAGGAGCACAAGAAGGTTGTTCTTGTATACGCAAATGCAAGCCCTTTGACGTGGCAAATGTTACATCTCTTTTTTTCTTCCTTTCACTTCCATCATTTTTTCAATGTCGCTTTTGGGTTCCAGCATACACCAACACACAACAGCGCGTGCACGTACGCTCCAGTCACACAGACACAGACACAGACACATACACGCACACGCACACAGATAGACTCTCCATCTTCGCATCTGGAGAGTCCATCTGAATAGGAAATCATTGGATGTTATTGAATAATATGTTCACCACTTGAAATCACAAGGATCAGAGGCAGAGAGAGGAAGACAGAAAGAGGCAGGGAGAGAGAGAGAGTAGAAGGATGAGAGAGTGAGGGGGGAATAGAGTGAGAGAAAGGAACGGCGGAATCGAAAGAGGCAGCAAAAGAATCCCACACGTTTTCAGCCGTCCTGTCAGAATCAGTTTGAGATAAGGAGGCTGTTACACAACTGTTATCTGACATTTACGCGCCGTTTGACGCCACATGCACAGAAATACACAGGCCGGATCTGGTTTAGAAATATAATAATGTAATACGTCCCCCTGCTCCTCCCCCCAAGCCCCACACACACATGCACATCGCGGCTAGCCTTGTGCCTCTTGTGACCCACTCGCTCTGCGTTGACTCAAATCTGAAGCACACAGACGACAAATCCAAATCAGCTGCCTCATCTGATGAGAGTTAAAATGTTAAAATGTTGAGAAGCTCTGGAAAGCGCCATGAGACAACTTCTGTTATGATTTGGTGCATTCAAACAAAATAAAATTTAACTCAATTAAATGGAATTCATCACTTCAGCTGCTCCAAAGGTGGATCCACACACAATCAAAGCCGTAGGGTGTTATAAAGGAGAATCTCTCTCGTGCACACACACATACAAGTCTCTCACAACACACACACAACACAGAGTTTATTTACAGAAATGCCAAACATGTCAGGGGATATTACAGATTTGCAAATTTACACATTAAAGGTCAATATTTGCTTGAGTGCACACAACAGCAGTGCTCTTGGTCTTTCTCTATAATGAGGAGTCTCTGCTGTTTCTTGTTGGTTTCCACACATCCATGAGGAGAGGGTTTGGTACTGGAAGCCAGAGGAGGAGGTGGGGCAGTGTATCAAAGCCACATTAAAAGAACCTAAGTGTGACACATGTATGTGTGTGTGCCCGCTTTGCTCAGCCACGCAGTGATTTGAAAGGAATTTGCTCACACTGACCTACTAAACACTGATAGAAGCAGTCACCATATGGAAAAAGCACAAAAGCAGTGAAATGTGATTAGGAACCAAAACAAAGGCAGCCGTTTGGAAACGATTCTGCTCCCATTCTGCAGTGGTCGGACGGACATTTTACATAATCGGGATTAGGGATCAGGGGGAGGGAGTGCGGGTGGTTGGGTGAGAGCGATGGCAAGAGCAAGAGAGTGGGGGAGGGAGGGTGTTCCCTCGCTGTGGGAGCATCAGGCTTCAAACCTGCAGCTGGTTGGATCAGTTATAGAGAAGTCACTTTCTACAGGACAGAGTTTATCTCCATCTCCACCCTCCCTGGTAAGAGGCATTAGGATGAGTGGCATTTATCCATCAACGAGGAGAAGGACAGCAAAGGAGAGTCCACACCATGATAACGTACTTATACCATGTGTTGCCAGGCAACTAATCCAGCAGGCATGGAGTAATTTGGGGCTGTGTGTTGTGACAATGACAGCCAATTATCAGACGTGTTTGCTTGGAGCACTCAGCTGTCACCAATGCGCTCGGCCTCAAGCTGAGTCGAAAGCAAGGCCTCATGTGACACACCGGCCACTGGGCAACAACAGGAAACGGATGTTTTTGATGATGGACAGATGTTGTATTTCCTTTGACCTAAGAATCAATGTGGTGAAACATAGCAATTAATGGTACAAATATAGTTGTGCAAATTCCTCCCACTCTGTGGAGTTATTGTTCAGCTTCTAGCGCCATCTGTCGTCCGATAAAGACACTGTCCGATAAAGGGACAACCACTTTAGGGTAGGGATCACCAATCGCTTTGAGACTGAGGGTAATTTCCTGTGTATTAACTAGTAGAAGGGTTTAATAGGACCTGTTTGATACAATCTTCTTGAATAACAACACAGCATGGGTCACTTTTTAGTTATGATCATAATGCTCTGATATGATAGTTATCATTATGATATGATGAAAATAGTAATAGTAGTAGTTGTAATTATATTATACAAAGAGACCAGTCATATGTTATTGGTAATTCTTCCCCACAATTATTATTCACATTTATTGTAACCAGCACAATTTTTATAACATGCCTTGCGGGCACACCACACGTGTTGTCAGGCAATGTGTCGGTGGCCACTGCTTGAGGATGGTTTCGTCAAGAATGATACAACAGGTATGACTAGAACAAATGTTTAGTTTGAGTAGTTAGTGGTGCCCTCAATTGTAAGATATATCATGAGCATGAACCATGACTGAATTAACATCTCTTATTTTAACTTCAGGGTTAATGAATTAAAATACATACCTTATGTTTCAAAATACCTGTTAGTACTCTGCACTAAAAGACTCTTGCACTTGAAATGCAAAAGCATTGTTTGTGAATGCTGAGTACATCTGCATTTTACCTTAAAAGGGTAAAAATAGAATCACACAACACATAAGCAGTGTTGTAGATCATTTGTTTATCTATTCCTTGGCACTTGTTCAGTGCAACAGATTCACATGATGGTGAGATTCAACACCGCTGCTCTTCCTCCTCACCCTTACTGCTCCATTTCGTTTTCATTCTGCAGTGTTTTGACCACCAGGGCCCATAACGTCACACCAGGGACAACCTGGCCATCGCCGGGCCTAAGGTTAGTGCCTGCCGCTCGGCTGGATCCTGTCTGTGGGCTGCCCTGATTGACTCGGCCCACTTCCACAGCCATGGTGCTGTTCTCTACGTAGAGACCATAGACACCGTCCGGAGGCATGGC